>SNQJ01S0017245.1:283727-300752 GCA_010110895.2 Picea sitchensis
TTCCTTTGAAACCTGTAATGGTTTCTAGACCTTTTCAGCAGTGGGGTCTTGACTTCATTGGAGAGATCCACCTAGCCTCAAGTGGCCAACACAGGTTGATTTTGACTGCCACTGATTATTTTACCAAATGGATAGAATCCATCCCTACAAGGAGTGCCTCTCACAAGGTGATCATTAGCTTCCTTGAGGATATGATGTCCAAATTTGGTGTTCAAATCAGGATTGTCACAAACAATGCTGCCTCTTTCAGAGCTGAACCATTAATCAAGTTCTGTGAGCAGTATGGAATTGCATTAATCCATTCTACTCCCTACTACCCTCAGGGAAATGGTTTAGCATAATCCTCTAACAAGAGCCTCATAAATATCATCAAGAAATTATTAGCAGATAACAAGAAAGCCTGGGACTCAAAGCTGAAATTTGCATTATGGGCTGACAGGGTCACAACAAAGAGGTCACTGGGTGTTTCCCCTTTTCAGCTGGTGTATGGGGTGGAAGCCATTTTTCTTACCCATCTTGCCTTGCATGTGGAAAAATTCCTCCAGGACCACCAAGGAGAACCCGATGACATGATTAGGAGGATACAATAGCTGGTGGAAGTACAACATACTACAGAGTAGTTGCTCGATAAAGCTCATGATCACCAACAAAAAATAAAACGATCCTTTGATAAGAGGGTAAGCAAGGAGGATTTACGGCTAGAATATCTGGTGCTCAAGTGGGATTCCCCCAAGTAGGACAAAGGAAAACATGGAAATTTTGAAGCCTTATGGCCTGGTCTGTTCAAGATCTTTGAAGTATTTTCGAATAGCACTTATAAGTTGCAGAGCTTGGAGGACTCTGAAGTTTTGGGCAACGCTGTCAGTGGGAACTTTCTGAAGAAATATTTTGTTTAAGCCATGATTGGATTTCCACCATTGTAATTACCGCTTCTTTTCATTTTTTGTTTAAATAAGAGACTCCATAACCCAAATCTAAGGCACTGGAACCATGCGTTCTTGGCAGCTCATAGGGAGTGTGCCATCCCCTGTGGAGCCAATGTTATCACATACAGTTGTTCAAGTTTGTAGGTGAAATCCATCAACGCACAAGGCAGGACAAAGCAATTACAATGGCATTTCCCCCCTGCATGTTTTCGATGTGGCACTATATCTAAACGTATATGGAAGGACTCCAAAGTTAGTGGGGAGATAAAAGTTTAGCAGGGGCACTAAAAGTAGCTGGCACACCCATATATTAGCTCCCCTCTAGATCGAAAATTGCTAATCATATCGGGGCCACAACATGCATGGACATTAAAATCCTAAGGGTGGGTCAATATCGAAACCGCGGTTTCACAGGGAGGCGACGTGTCGGAAGGAGGTGCATATCAAGCTTGAAAGTGGTGAAGGTACAAACCACTTTCCGCGGCCCCAATTTTCACATGCGCATGTAGCGCCCTAATCCTGGGTCGACAAGTGCTACCCGATAATTGTCCTTTCACACTCGAATCCCAAGGAGGGGTCGACCCATGAGTGAGGGTTGAATTACACAACCTCAGTGCCTAATCCAATTGCGACAGGTGGTATTATGTGGATCGTTCATCTCGTTGCACTCTAATCCCCATGAAGATTCAATTAATGAGGCAGGGGATGGTAGCTGAAACCTCAACTCAACCCATAAATGGAAGGCTCGATAGTTATGGCTAAGGAGGCTGGACTGTTAGCATGGTACAATGATGGTTAGTTTCCGTAGGTCCTTGCTGAGTTTGGTTTGCATCCGGAAGAGGGAAACATGCTGAGTCTGACAGAGGACTGTGTTGAGCACTCAACACACCCTAAAAAAGGTCTATGACTTTTCTTCCTTTTTGGGTACCATTCAATCTCTTGCATTGACTGTCTTCACTTCAGTTATGAAACTGATACCTTCACTTAATCTTATACATTTCCTGATTGAATTAATTAAATTTTATTTGAACTAATAACAAAGATTCATCTTAACCATAAAGAGGACTTGACAACTACTCAAGGAATCGGTGACCCATAAGTTTCCCCAATACGCTTCAAAGGTTCGGCATCGGTAAAAGTGGTAAGGTGGTGAAAATCGTTTGAAGAAGTCAAAGTAGCCGAGTACCGACCCTCATTAGCGTCGGTCGACAAAAGCATTTATTTCCTATGAACAACCCCCAGAAGGATCCCACTGAAGACTAATCAATTTGGTTTCGGTAGAAAAATGTAATAGTAAACACCGTGTAGAGGTAAGGAGTAAACATCGCCGACCACCAACGCCTGAAACAATTTTCAACGATAAAGGATCATAAAGTGAAGGCCCGCCATGGAGTTGCGTACTCATTTTTCCCTTGATTACCAACCCCGATATCATCGACGTCGGAGGTTCTGTCAAGAGAATATCAATATAAGCATGCACTCAGATAGTAGCTGATCCCCGATCCCTACGCCGGGGTGATGTGACGTGACGAGATGTTTTACCTCTGTATGTGTCAGATACGACACATTCAAAGCTATTAGTTAATTCATAGATCACAAATTAGTTACTAATTTGTGCACGAATCAAAAGGATTCGTTAAACCCACCGATACAATGCATCTTATTCCACACCTCTGTCGTCAACTAGTTAAGTTTTATCTGTAGAGATTCGAGGGTAATTTATTTTGAATTTACATTTATTACTCATATTAACTGATTGATATGACTGGTAGTACCTCTCCAGTTATATACTGTTCGAGTCATTGTGCATGGTCCCATTCTGCACAGCAAGGAATTTAGAAAAAACAGAAGAGTGAAGCCAACAACCCGGAAGAAATGCCCAAAGTTTAGTGAGTATTAAGAAATTATCTGAGCAATCATTACATGTATGTATCCGCTAATGGTTTTCATACATTCCACTTTTATATGTGCGCACCCAACACTACTCTGTACACATGTTCAAAAGGAATTTTAAATTGTAGGAACAATGCCTCTGAAGAAGCCTTTCACCAGGAAATCGCCGAGAGCCCCTAAGCTACAAGAATCAGAAGTAGGAGAAGGATCCTCCCAAGCAGTTGCGAGAGAATTAGAATTCTCTCCCAAGCCAATGTCTGTCATCAAGACAATCACCAAGGATCCCTTTGTCCAACCCCCAAATTTTGGAGACACGGAGGCAAGTATTGGAGCCAAGATGGCCTTTCCTCACTGGGAAGAAGTTTTCAAGAAAATCAAGAAAGAAGAACCCCTCGAATATACCCTGAATAGTGATCCTGATATAAGGAAGCTCGACGACGAGGTCCTCCCCAACATTTTCAAGGATTATATGCACATGGTGGCAAGCCGGTCTTTGGTCTTTCCTTGCATTGAGCTCCTGAAGTGGATCATTGACCGCTGACACCCAAAAATGTATGATTAATGATGATAACAACGAATGCATCAGGGTCTTCCTGCCATTAGAGGTTCATATTTACTATAAGCTCAAATATTCCGAGCTAAAACTGAGCACTGATTTCATCCTGAGTTCCTATGTGTCACATGATACCAACAAAATCATGGCGTCTTGGTGGAGAGAAGACAAAAAATTCATGAACTAGACTTCTGGCTGGTACCCAACAACCAATCTCATGGAACCATACATATATCTCATGGATCTACTCTACAGGTTACATGGGGAGAAACACTACTCCCGATTTTCAGAGGCTTGGATGCCTCTGGATTTTACAGTTTCCATTTAAGGCACAGGCTTCAATTGGGGTGCCATCATCTCCAAATAGTTGAGCACATGCATAAGACATGATTAGGTGCCGAAGGCGAGAGATACCCCCACCTTCTACATGGCCTCGCATCTACTGGACGTCATCTGCACCAGGAACGATTTTGCTAGAATGAACTTGAATTGGCACTCTTCGGAGCTCGCAGCCCATGTATACTTCAACATCCTATGGGAAAACATGTACAAGAAATCCTATGCTATTATCTACGATTATTTTATTGCACGCATTTACTTCTTTCTCTTCAGGAAAGCATGCACTAGATTGTCAGATAAAGCAAAGAATGTTATAGCCAAAATTGGCCACTGGTATTTATATGAACGAGAAACCTACATCAGGGTTTTTGGCGCCACAGGGGCACCCCAATTATTACCCATTTATGTTCCCGACCAACTAGTGTTAGGGGAAATTTGCTATCAAACCATCCTGTAAGGATACAATGCAACTTTAGTAAAAGACAAGAAGTAGGATTTCATACCGTATGGGTTTCATATAAGCTTCTGCATGGTCAAAGATACCGCGCATGCTAAACAACTTGGGCTAGGTCAATTGGAATTTCGATTCCAAACTGACCGATTTCGCAAACATGATCCCAAGGGATTGGTTCTACAACATGCACCACATGTATCATCCTATTGGCCCTATGGCCATGATCAGTTCGAGGATGAGATTTTTACTGAGAACGCTCAAGACTGGAATGTGGTGGCCATTGTTCAAAGGACCACGAAAAAGTGAAGGATCACTTTTGATCAATCCATCATGGTTACCACCGAAGAGAACTTAATCAACACTACAGACACTCGCACGTCCGAACTATTTGACATAGGAAAATCCCTCTCATATGCCGCTTAGGATAGAGCTAGAAGAGATGAAAAGGAACTAGCCGACACCCTGAAAGAGCTTAAACACCTGTTCCATCTTGTCAAATACTATAAAGGAGCTATACAAACCACCGTGTATCTGAAGAATGAGTTCAACAATGTTTATAACGAGTTCAATAAGGAAAGACACCTGTTAACCGATAACATAGTCGAGTTCCAGGAGGATACTCTCATGGCACTCACGACATGCAAATAAATGGAGAGGTGGCACAAAAAGGTACAACAAGCGGTGAGAGACTCGAATAGATTGAGGCAGTCCAATAGGGTCGAGAAAAGGAAAATCATGGCATTCGACTAGTTGGAAAAAGTAGTCTCGACTGCATGAAGAAATCTGCTGAATACTGGGCGAAGATGATCCGCGACCCACACTGAGAAATCTAAGAGCAATGGGCCAAGTGCCAGAAACACTGGGGTAAAATTAATAAAGTGATGAAAGATTTCGGTCTCCCTGAATTCGACACCCTCGATGAATTTACTAACTTGAGCAATGTGTTCAAGACACACTCCATACAAGACTCGCTTTGGGCTGAAGAATGCGCAAAGATAGCTGATGCAAAGCTGAGGCAAGTGCAACAATTCACGGAACATCCAATCAGATCCCGGATCACATTGCAACTACTAAACGCTAGTTTGGTAAAGTACTGAATGCATGCAGTAGATATCAGAGGAGTATATGTCACCCCAATGGAACAACATAGGTTCCCATGAGCCCAAACCTATGCAGATCTGTTTATTAGTTGGTTTGAATATGAAGAAAGTCATCCGTTTCAAGAAATATCCCAGATGAAATGTTAAAGAAACTGTTGGATGACCGTGCCACGTGGCAATTTTTTGTTGGTTCAAACTGTATTTAGCCGTTAATTTCGGTTGAATTTTATATTATAAATAGAGACATCGAAAATTTAGTCAGAGATCGATGGTTACTATAAGAACTATTTATTTTTGGTTGTTGATAATTATTTTGAGACTGCTATGAATTGAGAAGTCCTTCTGGACCAAAGACAAGCTATTTTAATCAGATGTATGTGATTGGAGTTGGAGAAGAATTACTTCCTATCCTGTTCCATGAATGATGTAGTAAATGAGTAAGAGCAATTAATTCTGTTGTCAAGTTATCTGGTGCAATGTTTTGATGTTCTTTTCTTAATGATGAAGATAAATCGTTGTGTTTTTATGTGATGAATGTTATGGTAGATGAATTATTTTTCTTACCGTGATCGATTACATATGTGTTTTCTTTCTGTTAATTAGTTTTTCTTAGACATTAATTTGATGTTCATTTGGTTAATGTATTAGTACTAGGCCCTTTGGCATAGAATCACTGCCTACATGTTTGAGCAACAGGTTATCCCAAGATCAACCTCTTCCCAGTAGTTGAAACTCAATCCTGTTACTTGCCAAGTTGGCTTATGCTGACTTGCATCTTTCAAACTAGTCCCACTCAAGAGAAAATACAGAAAAAAATAGTCCTACCTGAAGGGAGAGCCTTCACAAGAAAACACAAAGCCCATCGATAAATTGGCCAGATCGCAATATCTGGAGAACCATTCCATCTCAAATGCTGCAGAGTCTAATCGGGCCTCGATGGCGGGTTTGGTTCCTGCTGTTGAATCAAAGGATTTAAGACCCATCAACAGACTACTCAGATGCAAATATTTGAATGGAATTGCCATATCACACTCCTGGCAGTAGTGGACCGATCTAAGTATAAATAGATCAGTTCAATATTTTGTTATGGTGGTCAACTGGTTGAGCAGAGCTCCCTATTTTGTAACATTTTGATGCCATAATTGTTCTCTGGTTATGTATCAAATTTGAGACTTTCGCATTAATAGAAGTTAGCTTCTTTCATCTCTTTGTTTAAACTGTGCTGAAACACTTGGGCATGTTGGATCCAGTCGAGGGTTGTGATTCTATTGTAATGTAGGTTTGATTATAGTAGTGTCATGACCAGTTTTAGTCAACTTCGCTGCTATCTTATTTCCCCTTATGCTGAGAGACTCAAACATGGAGGATCTAGTCGAGTTGTTGTAGTTGCATGATAATGTAGGTTTGATTGTTATGCTGTTGTGACATATTTCAGTGTTTGAAACTTGAGTTCAAGAGTGCTCTCGAGCCTAAGTTTTTCATCACCAAGCTACTTGAAAGTTGGCTTCCCATAACAATATTTTTCACCTCTCTCACTAAGTCTTCCTTCTGATCACACTCAAACTCAAATCACTGACTGAAGTTAATGAGGCCCTCATTTCCCTATGCATTGCTTGTCTAGTTTTTGTGTTAAAATCATCCTTGTCCCGAGCTTTGTTCATTTGACCTCCACTCATAAAACCAACATCCACCAAACATTTTGATGGGTACTAGGATTATCCTCTCACAATATGAGGGTGACTCTCAGTGCTAATACATACCACTCAAGATGTTTGATGGTGCAAAAATCCTTGGATGACATGTTTGCATGAAATTCCGTACCAAGCTCCTGATATTATCTCAAACAATTTGCAAACTCCTCATCATGTCCTTTCTTTCACGTTTGTTGCCTCTTTGAACCACTAGGCCCTCCAATGGAATTGGCACCTATAGTTCTCATGCTATGCTAGAGAATTTGTGCACTAAGGTTCATTTGCTGTATGGTGGTCAACAGGTCTCTCTGTCCCCTAGCTAGGTCATTCAACATGGCCTGTGTACTGTCAAAATGTATCTCGAGGCCTTTCTCCCTATCCTCGGGTGTCTCACGCCTATCACCCATAGTCCCCTCTATCTCAACCTCTGTGTCTGAAATGATATTCTCTTTGTCATCTATCTATGGCTCTGTATCTGACTGAGTTTGGAAGGGGGTGTAATCCCTTTGTTTTCTATCTCGCCTATCTCTGCTATGACCTCTGCAGTACTGAATGTACTCGTCCCCAATATTTCCTCGACCCTCTAGGTGTTCTTTACATGTTCGTGGATTCATGGGGTCATGAGAAGCCATTCTTCATAGGCTAGCAGGAAGAAGGCTTTGATACCACTGGAATATCCCTGATCCAACTGATCTGGATATCTACTACTGAACTACGATTTTCTGCCACTGAATCTGATACTCTGGGGGTTTCTGAATGTGTTTGAGTTATTGTGTGAACATGCTTGGTGATTTTTGCATGTGTGTTCCAATTTATTATGTGTTTTAGTAGTATAAGACAATGCATGTGAAATAAGGACAACACAACTCATTCAGTGATATATATATATATATATATATATATATATATATATATATATATATATATATATATATATATAATCTTGGAAAAATAAGGAAATACAATAATAGCTGGAAGCGGAATATGATAATGGGGTTAGATCTCATGGTTCGTCATTGGAAGAAGCAGATATGATAATCGTCAGTTAGATATCATGGATTGTCACTGGAATACAAATCAATTGATAAGAAATACCCGTGATCATAAGAATGAATGTTGGTTTGCGCATGCACAGATAGATCGACAAAAAACAATCTAGCAGCTCATGGTAACTACTGTAGAATCCAGAAAAATCTCCCTGATGGTGATACCCATCGGAATGAGCTAGCAACTATCTCAAAAGATGTGCCCTGGCCTCTAGGCTGATCCCGATGATTGTTGTACTGAAGATCCAACCTTTGAAGCTCTGGATGTCACCCCTTGGGGGTTTTCACACCTCTTGGTATCACTGAGTGCTCCCTAGTGATTCCACCGAAAAAATTTGATGATGTATAGCTCAAAACGATCATCCTGGCCTCCTCTGTAATGGGTCAGAAGGGATTCCTCAGATCTGCTCCGAAATTTCCCATGGAACCCCAAATGTGTTTCCTTAAGAGTTGCCCCTAAATGACTATTTTATTCTTTTCGGGAGATCCCACTATCTGAAAATGATAAAAAGTATCTCAATATGTGCACCCTGGCTAGATATCTAATGGGTTGGAAGGAATCATCCAAATACTGACTGTCTCAAGCGGCCACACAAACCCTCTCTCTAACACTTGCGCCCTCATTAGTTGAGCTGCACAATCACTGAACTGGATAATGTAATGCACAGTGAAATACCTGGATGGTATCTTCGATAGGCTAGGGTGTGTCTCTTAACACCGAAACCAATCAATGGTGGTGGTTTCCTCCATAAATCCACAAATCAACAAGGGGGTCGATTTCCTCCTCCTCTACAAATATCTCAACATCAAATCATAACATAATGATGAATTAGGTTGCTTTACCCTTCCTTTGTAGCTTCTCGAAACCCTAATTCGTTGTTGACCTTTTCCCTCCCAATGAATTTTACTTTATTTTATTATTCCTTGATTAAATCACTTAATTAATTAATTAATTAACCATTCTAAAAAGTGATTTATCCATCATGATGGCTTCTCCGGCCACTGAAAGTCACTTCTCATAATCTTATCCTATAATTATCTTCCTCTTGATTCTGATGAGCTATTACACTACGAGGTTTCTCCAAGTAATATCCCCATTATGACCTTGTTAGTGAATTTAATTAAGATATGACACATAATAACTCAAAATTATGAAAATCGTCGGAATGCAACGAAACCAAAGCCAAGCTGTTCAGAATGGATCCTAATGATGAATGATCCAAGTCAGGCCCAATAAAACCCCTCAATATATCCCAAACTCTCTTTCACCCCTATCTGGATACTTTGGTAGGCATAACACTCTGTAATGTTATAATGTCCCAAAATGGGGACATTATATGGAAAGGCATGGGATGACATGGAAAGTTAAGGAAAGGTAGGGAAATGCAAGGCAAGGCAAGGCTAGACATGGAAATCCAAGGCAAGTAATGGAAAGGCATGGCATGGGAAGGTCTATGTATAGGTCTAGAACTAGGTATGGAAAGGAAAGGCAAGACATGACAAGGCAAGTAAAGCCAAGTCAAGGCAAGGAATGGCATGGAAAGGCAAGGTATGGCATGGAATGCAAGACATGTCATGGCAAGGAATGGCATGGCATGGCAAGGCAAGGCAAGGAAATGCAAGGTAATGCAAGGCAAGGTAATGCAGTGCAAGGCAATGCAAGGCATGGCATGGCAAGGCAAGGCATGAAATGTTATTTCAAGGCAAGGCAGGGCAATGCAAGGAAGGGAAATGCAAGGCAAGGCAAGGTTAGACATGGCAAGACATGGCATAGTAGGGAAAGTCAAGGAAAGGAATGGAAAGGCTAGGCAAGGAAACACAAGGCATGGAAATGAAAGGTCTAGGTATAGTTATGGAAAGGCAACGCAAGGCAATGCAAGGCATGGCAAGGTAAGGCATGGTATGGCAAGTCAATGCAGGGCAAGGCATGGCATGGCATGTCATTCCAAGGAAAGACAAGGAAATGACATACAATGCAAGGGAAGGAAATACAAGGCATGGAATGACATGGCATGGCATGGCAAGGCATGGCATGGAAAGTCATGATGAGGTAAGGAAAGGAAAGGTAAGGTGTGACAAGACAATGCAACACAAGGAAAGGCAAGAAAAGGCAAGGCAATGAAAGACATGGCAAGGCAAGGAAAGACAATGCAATGCGAGGCAAGGAAAGGCTAGACATGGCAAGCAATGACAAGGAATCACAAGGCATGGCAAGACAAGGAAAGATAATGCAAGGAAAGACATGGCAAGGCAAGGAAAGTCAAGGAGAGGCAAGGCAATGCAATGCAAGGAAAGGCTAGATATGGCAACGCAAGGCACGACAAGGAATGACAGGGTAAAGCATTTATGGAAAGTCAAGGCAAGACAAGGCAATGCAAGGCAAGGCAAGGCAAGGTATAGGTATAGGTATGGCAAGGCAAGGCAATGGAAGGCATGGCAAGGCAAGGCAAGGCATGGCATGGAAAGTCAAGGCAAGGGAAGGCTAGATATGGCAAGGCATGGCAAGCATAGTCAAGGTATAGGTCTAAGTCTAGGTATGGAAATACAAGACAAGGCATTGCAAGGCAAGGCAAGGAATGTCAAGGCAAGGCAAGGATAGACATCGCAAGGCAAGGCATGGCAAGGAAAAAAAAGGAAAGACAATGAAAGGCATGGAAAGGAAAGGAAAAAAACAACATGAAAAGTCAAGGAAAGGCAAGGAAATGCAAGGGAAGATAAGGCTAGACATGGCAAGGAAATCCAAGGAAAGGAAAGGCATAGCAAGGAATTGTAAGGCATGGAAAGGTAAGGAAAGGCATGACCTATCAAGTGAAGGAAAGGCAAGGCAATGAAAGGCAAGGAAAGGCATGGAAAGGCAAGGTAAGGTGAGACATTGCAAGGCAAGGCATGGCAAGGCAAGGAATGACAAGGAAAGGTCTAGGTATAGGTCTAAGTATCATTATAGCAAGGCAAGGCAAGGCAAGGAATGGAAAGGAAAGGCATGGTATGGCAAGGCAAGGCAAGGCAAGGGAATACAATGCAAGGCATGGAATGACATGGCATAGAAAGGAAAGAAAATGCATGGCATGACCTGAAAATTCAAGGAAAGGTAGGGTAATGAAAGGCAAGGCAAGGCTAGACATGGAAAGCCAAGGAAAGTAATGGAAATGCATGACATGGGAGGGTCTAGGCCTAGGTATGGAAATGCAAGGCAAGAAAATGTAAGGCATGGTGAGGCAAGGCAAGGCATGGGAAGGAAAGGAAAGACAAGACAAGTCAAGGCAAGGCATGACATGGCAAGGAAAGGAATGGAAAGGCATGGAATGGCAAGGCATGGCATGACAAGGCATGGCATGGAAAGGCAAGGCAACACAAGGCGAGGTAATGCAATACAAGGGAATGTAGTGTAAGGAAAAGAAAGGCATGACATGGCATGGCAAGGCAAGGCATGGCATGTCAAGTCAAGGAAAGGTAAGGCAATGCAAGGCAAGGCAAAGTTAGACATGGAAAGGCAAGGCATGGCATGGCGGGGAAAGTCAAGGAAAGACATGGAAAGGATAGGCAATGCTAGACATGGCAAGACAAGGAAACTAGACGCATGGCAAGGAAAAGTCTAGGTCTAGTTATGGAAAGGAAAGGCAAGGAAATGTGATGCATGGCAAGGAAAGGAATGGCATGGAAAGTTAATGGAAGGCAAGGCAAGGCAAGGCACATCATGGCATGGCATGGAAAGGCATGGCATGGAAAGGCAAGGCATGGCATGGAATGGCATGACAAGGCAAGGCTTGAATAGAGATTTATCATGAGGTTCAACTCTTCTCCTCAAGCCATTCAGGAACATGTTGTCAATTGGGTCCGGGGGTATAAAATTCAAACTGAGCGACAAGGAAAGGCAAGGAAATCCAAGACAAGGCATGGCATGGGATGACAAGTCAAGGCAAGGCAAGGCAAGGTAAGCAAATGCAAGGCAATGTGAGGCATGGAAAGAAAAGGCAAGGCATGGGAAGGAAAGGCACACCATGGGAAGGGAAGGAAAGGAAACACATGGCAAGGATAGGTAAGGATACAATTGGCAAGGCAAGGCAAGGTATATGTCTAGGTATGGTAAGGCAAGGCAAGGAAATGCAAGGCATGGCAAGGTAAGGCATGGCTAGACATGGCATAACCTAGACCTAAACCTATACAATGACCTAAAACTAGACCTAGAACTAGGCCATGACATAGACCTAGTGTCACACACCCACTACGACAACCTAGATTTTTTGTCTTTTTCTTCGAGGGACAGAATCCAAAAATTTCTATGGGGCCTAGTGTAGACCATCCCTTCCCTTATCCTCCTCCAAGCGACCACAACCTAGCCTTAGCACAAGCACCTTTCGCAACTTGCAAGTTGGAGAGTCAAGGCTCTCGACTCCTCTTTCTCCAATCGCCGATACCCGAGATGCGATATGGGTATGGCTCCCTCCTCACTGGAGCCTACTACATATAACCGTAGGCTAGGCTAAACAATAGCACTACTCACAACTCGCGACCTCGCGAGTTGGAGTGTTGAGCCCTCGTGCTCCTCCTTTGCGAATCCCCGAGACGTGAAAGGTCAATGTTACGTGGACTCTGCCAAAGCGATGTGTACACGCCACTTGTCTCCTCCGCTGTACTCTGCTTATGAGCTGTGTCATTGCCACCCGTCGCATGGGACCTTGGTTCTTAGTGTCCCGTGACCTTAGCAATCAAGGTGCAACTTATTCATCCTTCGAAACCCCGAGACATGATAAGTCAACAATTGGTTGACTCTTTCCCAGGTGACATGTGTCCACCACCTGTCACCCGCTTCCACCTTTCTTTGGGTTCTTGTTGTTATGCCACATGTCAACCATGTGATCCCCACCTAATGGATGTGCCACGTGTTCGCACGAGCCCTCGATGCTCAACACCTTGCAACTTTTGCAGTAAAAAAGAAGTTCTTTCAACCTTTGAACCACCGATACGCGATACCACGTGGAGGTTCTGATCCAATGGTTCTCCCGTGTCTTGGACCCAACGACCATGATCATGTCACGATTTCATGAATCGTGAGTTTGTGCAGTCCTATCCTTTACCACTCCAAGTCATGAGTCAATGAAATGCTACCCAACTACCATGCGTCTTGTGCCGATGGATAGTTCCAAATACTTCAGGACTTTCAGGACTTTGTCGAGTCCACTCTCCTACCTATGCAAAGGTTAAGATCGATGGTCAATAAAGCTCCGACAGATCCTTGGATCTATGGTCCTGGATCCCATCGCTACTTGTGAAGGATGAAGGGGTATAGGTGTTAATGCCTGCACTCCTCCTCTAGATCCATTGGTCTTGACATATCTGGGGTATTTCTGAAAGGATTTCGACTGTTCATCTATCAAACGATGGGGTATTATCTTTCGATAATTGGACTCGCTATCCTTTCTGAGCTTGAATCACGAATTTCAACCTCTCAAAGATTCAAACTCCCACGACTCCGAGAACTTAGAGAGCTACTCTTTCCTGCATAAGGTTTCCAGATCCAGATCACATGAACCTTTAGACGGTTCTTGGGCAATTGTCCCTGATCTTAGTCGAGTCTCTGGGTGAAGGTTCAGTAAGATCCCAAGGTTTATGGGGTAATTCCCGGGGAAGAGTACTCTCGAGGAGCCTTCCCAGAATATTACAAGAATCAAGAAAACAAGACGATTCTCAGTGGAGAGAACTCATGTCCCAAACTTAATCATTTGTATAGAAACCAACTATGGCATGTAAGTATACACATGCATCCATTATTTTCAGTCTAAAACACCAAGCAATCATTCCACACATAAATCATTATGGGCATATAAACATGAGCATGTATTCATGATATTCAATTCAAAATACAAGGCATAAAACACTTATCAGATCCACCAAGCGTGATGCAACTGCATAGAGGGGTGCTCATTTCCACCCAACCGTAGGCTCAATGACTCCAAACGGATTTACCACTAGCCACCCCTGAGGTAGACCACGATGCTTTGAGATTCAGTCTCCTACTTCCAGCTGAATGGAAGTCAAGAACGAAGGTTACTCTCCTTCTCCTGATGCAGAAAAATAATCCAGGACAAAGGTTACTCTCCTTCTCCTATGTTCATAACTCCTTGTGTTTCTAGAGTTTATCCAGTTCTCTTCCGCGATCCCTGTTGCACATGTTCTCTCTCTACTCTTTACCACACTTCCTCTCTTGCCTTTTTCTCTGCAAGATTGCGTGTGGTGCAAATTTTCCCATCCGTGGTCAGGTTTGAGAGATTTTATKRATGGGTGATTCACCCCCATCCCTTCATTAACTCTTGAGGAGACTCCCCACCTACCAATCTGAYGAGAAATCCATTCCAGGGTCAGAGAGTTGCTTTGGTCTTTGAGCAAGTAAAAACCAGTACGGTACTGGCTCGATGGAAGTTAATGCAACCATTCTAGGTTGCTTCCACCACCTCTCATTAGCCATTGTGGTATCTTTTAGCACATCCCCCTCCTAGCAGTCATGCAACACATATTCATAACATAATTTACATTCATCGAACTTTTATACAAAGGTCCATCAAATCAAACATTCACATCTTTGAGTTTTCCATAGTTCTTGGCCACTATAGTTATTTTTATAGACTGGGGGAAACAGGGTGTTACAATTCCCTCCCCCTTAAAGGAACATCATCTTCGATGTGCTATCTATCAATATGATGTGTATGTATAGAAGTAAACAAAATCAGATATGCCTGTTTCATGGCATCTTCCATTTCCCACGTAGCTTCATCTGGGCCAAAATGTTTCCACTACACCTTGACATGTACAATGGTTCGGTTCCTGAGTGGGGTTTCCTTTCTGTCTAGTATGCATTGAGGTTCTGGCAGGAATTCTCCCTCTGGTTCCACCTGGATCACAGACCAATCAATTATATGATTAGAATCGTGTACATATTTCTTCAACAATGAAACATGGAAAACATTATGTGCTTTTATTGTGGGAGGAAGTGCTAGACTATAGGCTACAGGTCCCACTCTATATAGAACTTCAAAGGGTCCACAATACCGAGGTGCCAACTTGGCACAAGATCCCATCCTCAGGGAACTCTTCTTGGGCCTAACTATGAGATATACGTGGTCTCCCATCTTGAATTCTCTTGGAGTTCTCTTTCGGTCGGTGTAATTTTTCTGTCTGTTCTGAGAAACCTTTAGATTTTGTTTTATCTATATCACTTGTTGTTCCATTTCTTTCAACCTGTTGGGTCCAATAGTAATTCTATTTACGTGATTACTCCAACTGACTGGAGTGTTGCATGGCCTACCATATAGGACTTCGAAATGACTCATCTTCAGGGATTCTTGGTAGTCGTTGTTGTAGGCGAATTCCACCAGTGGCAGGTAATCTTCCCACTTTTTGGGTTGATGCATTACATGCATCCTTAGCATGTCTTCTAATATTTGGTTCACTCTTTCTGTCTGTCCATCAGTTTGAGGATGATAGGCTGTGCTAAATAGTAATTTAGTCTCCAGACCAACCATCAAGGATTTCCAAAAGTTGGAAGTAAATTTCGTGTCTCTGTCAGACACGATCTCTTTAGGCATACCATGTAGTCTGAATATCTCCTTCATGAATACGTTGGCGATGTCTATTGCCTTGCAAGTCGACTTGATGGGAATGAAATGAGCGGACTTGCTCAGTTTATCCACCACTACCATGATGGCATCATTCTGTTTGGTCGATGTTGGTAATCCGATGATGAAATCCATGGAAATGGTTTCCTATTTCCATTCTGGGATTGGTAGAGGTTGTAATAATCATGCTGGGTGTCGGTGTTCTGCTTTAACCTGTTGGCATTCTATACATTTGGATAAGTACTCAACTATGTATTTCTTCAATCCAGGCCAATATAATTGTTTCCTGGTGGCCGCGATCATCTTCTGGTATCCTGGATGACTAGTATATGGTATTTTATGTAGTTCATCCATTATGAACCTCTTCAAGTCATCACAATCTGGAATATACAATTTGTTTCTGTAAGTTAGCAGGCCTCCATCTATCATTTGGTAGCCTTCATACTTTATCCCTGTGGGTTCTTGCTCCAGGTACGAGGTCACAGTCTAGAAGAATGCGTCTGTTTCTGGTGCATTCTTAACTCTTTCCATGAAGTTGGTCTCGCAGGTGCTCACCACTACCAGATGAATTGTTTTCATACTTCTGCTAAGGGCATCAAACACCTTATTTTCCTTTCCCTAGATATGTTTGATTTCGAAATCAAACTCACTAAGAAGGGCCATCCACCTAGCTTGTCTAGCATTGAGTCTTGGTTGGTCAAACAAATGTCACAATACACAGTGTTCTGTCATGAGTACGAGTTTCCTTCCCAGGAGGTAATGCCTCCACATTTTCAAGGCATGCACTATGGCGGCCAACTCTAGATCATGGGTCACATAGTTGGCTTCGTGCTCATTCAATTTTCAGGATTCATAGCAGACTACAATTCCTTCTTGCATAAGGACTCCCCCGAGCCCTTCCTTACAGACATCTGTGCACATGAGGAAGTCGTTTTCGGGATCAACAATCTTTAGCACGGGTGCATGGGTCAGAAAGTGTTTTAGGGATTGAAATATTTCTTCACATTCTTATGTCCATGTGAATTTAGCTCCCTTCTTCTGGAGGGCAGTGATTAGACAACTAATCTTGGAGAATCCTTTTATAAATCTCCTATAGGATCCTACTAAGCCCATAAAGGATCTGATATCCGAAACATCCTTTGGGGTAGGCCATTCCATGATAGACCTGATCTTGTCAAGGTCTACCGCTACTCCTTCTTCAGATATGACATGGCCAAAGTAATGTATTTTCTTCTGGAAAAAGTCACACTTGCTAAATTTAGCATTGAGATGATGTCCTCTTAGCACTTGAAGCACAAGTCTAAGATGTTCCTCATGTTCCTCTCTATTCTTGGAGTAAATTAATATATCGTCAATAAAAACCAGTACAAATTTGTCTAGGAATTTGTTGAGCACATTGTTCATCAAGCACAT
>SNQJ01S0017245.1:315709-328564 GCA_010110895.2 Picea sitchensis
AAGGAGGAATTAAGGCTAAACAATAAATTAAGCCTAAATACTTAGGAAAAATCACTTAAGCCTAAGTCAACGAAGAATTAGAACGAAAAGGTGATAAGGGGGCGACTTAATTGACAAATAATTCACTTAGGAGGAAAGGCGCCTAGGTTAAGTGATGTCAACGAAGAATTAGGTCAGGAAAGATATAAAGAGAGGAATTTGACCTAATTCCTCATTATGCATTGTTATGATTTGATGTTGAGAGCTTCCAGAGGAGGAAGAGAGCCGACCTTAGTGTTTTGTGGATTTATGGAGGAAACCACCACCCTTGATCGGTTTCGGTGTTGAGAGACACACCCTAGCCCATCGGAGATACCATCCAGGTATTTCATTGTTCATTTCAGGAGGATTCAATGTGGAGGGCACAACTTAGCCAAGGAGGGCGCAAGATATTTGGGAGATTCAGAGTTCTGCAGTAGACCGTGGTCCCAATTGCAGATTCATTTCGACCCAATAGATATCTAGCTAGGGCACTTCCATTGAGCCATTCATCATCAGATTCTGACGGTGGAATCTTGCAGAGCGACCCATACAATTGTTTAGGGTGCAACCATTCTGGATCGACGTTTGGCCTTGCATGCAGGGGTTTCTCATCAGATCCGGCCAAACCCTTCCAACCCATTTCATTGTTGGACGAGACGATCATTTTGAGCTACATAGTGGCAGATTCCGATGGTGGAATCCATTGGGGTGCATTCAGTGCCCAAGGAGGGGCGCAAAACCCCCAGGGGTTCAGATATGGTGTCGTAGAGGTCCGTTCTGAGATCCGTCAGACATTATTTCCAGTGCAAAGGCCAGGGCACATTGATTGGAGAAGTTTCGAGTTCATTCTGACGGTGGAGTTTTGAGATCGAGTTTTCCAGCTGATAGCGGTCACCGTGCTCATCCGGGATCGTTCATTTTGGCCTTCCTATCTGTGCATGCAGCAGATCTGCTGTCTTCTTGGGGTCACGGGTATTTCCTTTGTTATTTGATTGTATTCCAGTACAGATCCATGAGATCTGACTAACGTTTAGTCTCTATATTTCAGTACGCGATTTGTATTCCCATGCATGCACTATTATTATTCATAATATTGAGCAGATGCCATTCTATGCTATTGCATGCATCATTTTATGATTGTTAGACCTTTACTATGCAACATGCAACTATAATAACCTACATGCAACCATAATAACTGACATGCAAACACATTAACCAACGAACATCTTCATCAACCACTAAAACGCATCCARAAACCCCCAGTGTATCAGATCTGCACATTGGAGCAGTAGAATAGTAGCAAATATCCTGATCAGCAGGATCAGGGATATTTCAGTGGTATCAGAGCTTTAGTCCTGCCAGCATGTGACTAAAAACCATGAATTCAACAGAAGAACCAGATGGCCGTGAGCATGAAGGTGATGAATACATCACGTACAGTCGGCGAAAGGGAAGAAGGGACATACCTAACTTTCTGCCTTTCCCTCCCAGTTCAGAGGAAGAGGAAGAGGCACTTAGAGAAGTAGAACGACGAGCTGAGCGCGAGGCTGAGCGCGAAGTAGAGAAGAGGCTAGGGGACAGGTATGAGCGACCAGAGGGTAGTGGTAAGGCCCCAATAGATCCAAGCGTAGTCTTCATGCAGGTGATCAGTGACATGCTAGCTAGTCAGCGGACCATGTCCCAGTCTTTAGCTCAGGTAGCAGATAGACTGGCTATGATAGAGATTTTGGGCACTCAAGGCCCAAATGCAGCACATGGGAACTCAGGGGTAGGCAGTAGACCCCAGTCAGCCACTCGTACATACACCTCTGCGAGTAGGATTCCACGTCCATTATTTCCCAGTTTCCAGAGGGAAGCCCCAGCAGCAACACAGGTATCGATAGATCAGAGACCGGCCACACATGCAGAGGACATTGCAGAGTATCGGAGAGAGTATGCGGCCTTGGGCCGTGAATTCCAGTAGGACATGACCCTAGTCGAGTATTGTGGACTCAGACTCAGGAACCGTCCCAGAGAGCCACAGAGGGGAGGGTAGCATCAACAACAGCAACAGTAGGGGCATAACCTTGACTTCATCCACAAAGTTGGTAAACTCACCATACCATATTTTTACGGATCATCCAGATGCATGGTCAGAGGTTGGGTACAAAAACTGGATACCTACTACAAGCTCAACCAGATGACGGAGGTAGAGGCCATCAGTTTCACCACCCTCCACTTGGAGGGTGAGGCACAGGAGTGGTGGTATCATGGATTGGTGACATTGGGTCACGATCACATCACCTCCTATAGAGAGTTCACTAAGAGACTCATGGATAGATTTGACAGGAGGGATCTGGAGATCCACTTCAGGGATTTAGCCCAGTTGAGACAAAATGGCACAACAGAGGCATTCATTTCAGAGTTTCAGAGGGTAGAAGTGGCAGTGACAGACATATATGAGCCTCATTTAGTCATTCTTTTCACCGAGGGGCTCACAGAACCCTTGAGAGGTTGGGTGAAGGCATACCGCCCTCATTCCTTGCAGGATGTCGTCTGACGCACTAGAGATTTGGAGGATTTGGTGCCAAAGACTAAACCCTTCACTAAACCCTTTGTACCACAGAGAGACAAAGATCAGAAGAACCCTCCAAGGTAATGGAAGGGAAAGCCCAAGTTGGACGATGACACACGACGGGAGTTGATGAGAAAGAAGCTTTGCTTCTCTTGCAGAGACCCTTGGGTCCCCGGGAATAGATGCATGGGGAAGGGACAAATCCACTATATTGAGGTGGAATCAGGCAGTGAGGAGGAGGATGAGGATATTCAAGCACCTACAGACAACGATTTAGAGACTAAGACCACCCATGAGCCAGAGCAGTAGCCGAAGAAACCACAGATACAGGCGAGGGCCAAGACCCAGGAGGAGGCCAAGCCTCGTAGAGAGGTGAAAGGGGGAACCATAGCCACCCTTTCAGGAGTGACCAGGTACAACACTCTCAGGCTTAAAGGACTTGTACAAGGGCAACGCATGACAACTTTAGTTGATGGTGGGGCCACCCACAACTTCATAGACGCATCATTGGTAGCCAGGAGGGGGTTACGCACCGAGGAGTTTGAGGGATTCCATGTGGCAGTGGCAGATGGATACATGATGACATGTTTAGACATGGTCCCTGATCTTGAGGTCAAGCTTGGAAACTACACCCTGACTGACACATTTTATGTAGTTGACCTATTAGATACAGATGCTGTATTAGGGGTACAGTGGTTATATTCATTGGGGGAGATTGGGTTCAACTATCAGACGTTGACCATGAGCTTCAAAGATACCAGTGGATTGAGAGTTGTGCTAAGAGGTATGTCGACAGGGGCACCTCGGGCAGTATCGGCGAAGAGGATGGAACGCATTTTTCGTCATGGTGATGTGGCTTACGCAGTAGAGTGTTGGATCACCACACGAAGAGACGCAGAGGGTAGGGAGCAGTACCATCCACATATCAGAGAGCTTCTGGGACATTATGAGCCAGTGTTTGGCCCGATACCACCAGGGAGACCACTAGACAAAGGGTTTGAGCACATGATTGAGCTAGAGGCAGGGGCTACACCGGTGATTACAACACCTTATAGACACCCCAAGAAATTTAAGGATGAAATTGAGAAAGCGATCAAAGAATTGCTCGCTATGGGGCACATCAGGCCCAACAGGAGTCCTTTTGCATCTTCTGTAGTACTGGTACTGAAGAAGGATGGCACACTATGGATGTGCATTGATTACAGAGCACTCAACAAGAAAACGATCAAGAATCGTTACCCTATTCCACGCATAGATGAGTTGATGGATGAGTTACATGGGGCAGTCTTCTTCAACAAGATTGATCTACGTTCAGGATACCATCAGATCAACATCAGGGAGCAGGATATTGAGAAGACAACATTCCGATGCCATTTCAGACATTTTGAGTTTTTGGTCATGCCATTTGGACTGACCAACGCACCAGCCACTTTCCAATATTGCATGAACCATATATTCAGAGGACAGTTGAGGAAGTACATTCTGGTATTCTTCGAAAATATATTGATATACAACAAGACATGGGATGAGCAGTTGGCACATTTGGAGACGGTCTTGGATATTATGAAGACTCAGTCTTTATATGCCAAGGAGTCTAAATGTGAATTTGGCATGAAAGAACTACTATATTTAGGGCACATCATCAGTGGGCAGGGAGGACAGGTTCATCAGAAGAAGATCAAAGCCATTGTGGATTGGCCAACGCCTAAGAATCTCATGGAGATGAGAGGATTCTTTGGGCTATACAGTTACTACATGCGGTTTGTCAAGGGCTTTTCACAATTGGGAGCACCACTCACAGACTTGACAAAGAAGGGTGCTTTTCATTGGACAGAGGATTCACAGCAGAACTTCACCAAAATGAAGGAGGTTATGAGCACATGCCCTATTCTAGCCCTCCCAGACTTTTCACAGCCGTTTGTCTTAGAGTGTGATGCATCAGGGGTGGGGATTGGAGCAATATTGATGTAGGGGGTCCATCCCATTGTGTTTGAGAGCAGGAAGCTCGACGAGTCAGAGAGACTCTATCCTATTTATGACAAGGATATGCTAGCAATCATGCATGCTTTAACCAAATTCAGGCAGTATCTGGTTGGCAACAGGTTTGTAGTGAAGACTGATCACAACAGTCTCAAGTATTTCCTTGATCAGAAAGACCTCAGCAAGAGGAAACATAAGTGGGTCTCAAATATCTAAGCCTTTGACTTTGACATTGAGTACATCAAGGGAAAAAGGAATGTGGTGGGGGATGCCTTGTCCAGGAGACCAGCAGGATGTTCGATGATGGATATTTGTGCAGATTGGAAAGCTCATTTGTTGGTGGAATACTCCAAATTGTTTTTTGCTTGTGAGGTAATGGATGGGCAGGTGATTGATGATAGGTACCGAGTTCTTGACGAAATCATTTTCTACAAGAACCAGATTTATTTGGTTCCAGAATCCACCTTGAAGGGGAAGATTCTGAAGGTGTGTCACGATTCACCAGCAACAGGGCATTAGGGATACTTCAAAACTTATAGGCAGATCAGGGAGAGATTCTCTTGGAAGGGTCTCATGGATGACGTGTTGAGACACATATGGGAGTGCACGACTTGTCAGTAGAAAAAGTCTGAGTAGACACATCCTACAGTGTTACTTCAGCCTCTACCCATTCTAGAGCAGAAATGGGAGAGCATTTCCATGGATTTCATTACAGGCCTCCCTAGGGTGCAGGGAAGGGACTGTATATTTGTGGTGGTCGACAGATTGACCAAGTTCACACATTTCTTCGCCATACCCACCGACTACAAGGCCATACAGGTAGCATATTTTTTCTTCAGGGAGGTATTCTGGTTGCACGGGTTACCCAGGCAGATAGTCAGTGATAGAGATGGGCATTTCATCAGCACTTTTTGGTAGGAGATTTTCAGATTGGTAGGCACATAGTTAGCCATGAGTACCAACTAACACCCACAGACAGATGGGCAGACAAAGATCGTCAACAAATGGGTGGAAGGGTATCTGAGGAACTATGTGGGGGGACAACAACGCACTTGGGTGAAATGGTTACATATGGGGGAATATTGCTACAACACCACTTACCATATGTCCATCAGGATGTCACCATTCAGGGCATTGTACAGATACGATGCACCCTCCTTTATAGATGCTGCATTTGGGGACAGCAGGGTCCCGAGGGACAAGGATTGGGTGGAGGAGAGTCAGAGAGTATTGCAGTCAACAAAGGAGAACTTGCAGTCAACTCAGAATCAACAGAAGATATATGTGGATCGACACAGAGTTGAGTGCAGTTTTGAGGTAGGAGACTTGGTTTTCCTGCGATTACATCCCTACAGACAGTCCTCCTTGAAGAGGAGAGGAGCAGAGAAATTGAAGCCCAAGTTCTATGGGCCATACAGAGTCATTCGGAGGATAGGGGAGGTGGCCTATGAGCTAGAGCTACCAGAGGGTAGCAAGATACATAACGTCTTTCATGTCTCTTGCCTTAAAAAGGCGGTGGGACAACAGATTAGCACTTCACAGGAGTTGCCACCCTTGGATGAGGAGGGTCAGTTGGAACTAGTACCCGAGGAGATACTAGAGCAGAGGGAATGCAGGTTGAGGAGCAGGATCATCAGAGAGTGCTTGGTTAGATGGAAGGGTCTTCCAGTGGAGGATGCCACATGGGAGGGAGAGCAGATTTTGCAGCACCCAGGATTGATGTTGCTTGAGGACAAGTGATCTCGGGAAGGGAGGACTGTGATGTCCCGTCCCCAAGATTAGGCCAATAGGGAGTGAATTAGTAGTCTATAGGTTCCCGTAGACTATAGTCAGGAAGAAACAGGGAACCAGATGGAGAAATAAGGAGGAATTAAGGCGAAACAATAAATTAAGCCTAAATACTTAGGAAAAATCACTTAAGCCTAAGTCAACGAAGAATTAGAACGAAAAGGTGATAAGGGGGTGAATTAATTGACAAATAATTCACTTAGGAGGAAAGGTGTCTAGGTTAATTGATGTCAACGAAGAATTAGGTCAGGAAATATATAAAGAGAGGAATTTGACCTAATTCCTCATTATGCATTGTTATGATTTGATGTTGAGAGCTTCCAGAGGAGGAAGAGAGCCGACCTTAGTGTTTTGTGGATTTCTGGAGGAAACCACCACCCTTGATCAGTTTCGGTGTTGAGAGACACACCCTATCCCATCGGAGATACCATCCAGGTATTTCATCGTTCATTTCAGGAGGATTCAGTGTGGAGGGCACAACTTAGCCAAGGAGGGCGCAAGCTATTTGGGAGATTCAGAGTTCTACAGTAGATCATGGTCCCGATTGCAGATTCATTCCGACCTAGTAGATATCTAGCCAGGGCGCTTCCATTGAGCCATTCATCATCAGATTTCGATGGTGGAATCTTGCAGAGTGACCCATACAACTGTTTAGGGCGCAACCATTCTAGACCGATGTTTGGCCTTGCATGCAGGGGTTTCTCATCAGATCCAGACAAACCCTTCCAACCCATTTCATTGTTGGACGAGACAATTGTTTTGAGCTACATAGCGGCAGATTCCGACGGTGGAATCCATTGGGGTGCATTCAGTGCCCAAGGAGGGGCGCAAAACCCCCAGGGGTTCAGATCTGGTGCCGTAGAGGTCCGTTCTAAGATCCGTCTGACATTATTTCCAGTGCAGAGGCCAGGGCGCATTGATTGGATCAGTTTTGAGTTCATTCTGACGGTGGATTTTTGAGATTGAGTTTTCCAGCTGATATCAGTCACCGTGCTCATCTGGGATCGTTCATTTTGGCCTTCCTATCCGTGCATGCAGCAGATCTGCTGTCTTCTTGCAGTCACGGGTATTTCCTTTGTTATTTGATTGTATTCCAGTACAGATCCATGAGATCTGACTGACGTTTAGTCTCTATATTTCAGTAGGCGATTTGTACTCCCATGCATGCACTATTATTATTCATAATATTGAGCAGATGCCATTCTATGCTATTGCATGCGTCATTTTATGATTGTTAGACCTTTACTATGCAACATGCAACTATAATAACCTACATTCAACCATAATAACTAACATGCAAACACATTAACCAACGAACATCTTCATCAACCACTAAAACGCATCTAGAAACCCCCAGTGTATCAGATCTGCACGCTGGAGAAGTAGAACAGTAGCAAATATCCTGATCGGCAGGATCAGGGATATTTCATATTCGATAGACAACTAAATGTTTTTCTCCCACCTCATACCTTTTATTAAGATATAACTCAGTTACAGGAAAGAGCCTTTGATTTGCACCCCGTTTTATTTCCGAAACTGTAAATTCTCTTTTATATGACCAAATTGAGACAACACTTAATTTCTCTCTGAAATTTTTCTTATTTTACTGTTCCGCCATGACTGTCCCTGTACCAACACAACCCAACATCGAACTCGGATTATCAAATCAAATGCACATTGCTTTAAACCTTTTCGATACTATTCTTAAAACAACTACTACCCGGGTTGAACTCGAACGTTCATGGGCAACGATTGAACAATATATAACCATCCAAGAACAGTTGGAAGCTAGACAACGCCAACATAGAAATCTTCCCTAGTTTCCTTTGCCAAAGGTCGACGTTTCTCTCTCCTCCACCCTTTACCCAGTTTCAGATGCCTAGACACTGTACTTCTAAGCCTTAAGTACAGACTCTAGAACAACATATTTTTGGCGCCGTTGTCGGGGACCGAAGTTACAAAATCTTTTTCCCTGGGAAAACAACATTTATTTTTCGTTGAAAGTGTTACCCTTTGATAGTGAACAAAGAGTACACACCCTTTGAAGGCTTTTAAATCTTCCACTTGGTGACTCCACAAATAATAAACTAGCATCCGGTCAAAGGAATACTAGACAAAACCCAGACGGTAAGCAGAGTATGCTCGTTACCGATCCCGAGAAGATTCTAAAGGTGAGAGACTCTCTTAAGCCATCCGCTGCAGTCTACAAACTTAAACCCACACAACTGAAGACTAAGATTCCTTCTGAACCCTCAACTTCACTCAGTCCTCTCTTTGATACTAAAGATTTAACGTCAAGTTTCTCCGAAGTTAGGAGCGAGATTCATCCAACACTCCCCTTAGTACACAAAGGAAGGGGCCCTCTTGAAAGTTCATTGAAAGTCGACGTACCATCTTTCCTTCAGTTAAATTTCCTGAACTCACCTAATTCTGAAGAGTGTGTTACACATTCGGTTTCCACACCCGTCGGTTCTCCCGATTTTGTCTCTTGCAAATCTGAGGAACTAAGTCCTCGCGTTCCTTATTTTTCATCGCCGGATTTTCCTCCTCACGAAGAAAATAAAGATTCACTTTTAATTTTCCGAAACCCCCTTTAAGACTTTCCACAAATAATGATGGCAGCCGCCGGAGGAGGAGGTGGAGGGTTTATTGGAGGAGGAGGGGGAGGAGCTCCTCTAGGAGGAGCCGGAGGCCAAGGGCCTGCCCCCCCTCCCAGAGTTTTTGCGAAAGTTGCAGCCATATATTCCCCCTTGGTATTGCCCGTTCCTCTACACGACCTTCCCGAAAATTACATAATTTTTTTTCCAAAATTCACTGGGGAAGGGGATCTAATCACGACCGAACACATTAATTTATTTGATTAATTCGCAGATATCCTAGGTATCGAACATGAAGACGTATATTTGAGGCTTCTTGTTCAAACCTTCAAAGGCCAGGTCAAAACTTGGTTTCAGAGACTACCTGCAACATCTATCTTGTCTTACGACGCCTTAGAAGATGCTTTCCTCAGACAGTGGGGAAAAATAAAGGACCACTTATATTATTTAACCGAATTTGGGTCTTTAAGAAAAAGAATTCTGAAACAGTCATGGAATTTATTCAAAGATTTAACAAACTGTATAACAAAATCCCAGCCGAGGTTAAACCGTCCCAACCCGCGGCCAAGGTAACTTTCGTGGGGGCTTTCGAACCGGATTTCGCACTCCTCTTGCGAGAAAGAAGGGGAGCCACCCTAAACCGAATGTAGGACGATGTTGTAGAAATTGAGTCTAATATGATGGCTTCTGGTAAGCTTAAAGCTAAAGTAGAAACGACAAACCAGGAGACTAAACACTTTAGAGAACAGGCAGGTCCATCGGGGTCTAATAGATCCACAGATGATAGGGTAGATGATATGGAAAGAGTAATTAAAGAACTATCTAATAAAATATCCAGAATGGAGCTCGAATAGGCCAAAGCCGATTCTTTCCCAAAAAAGGATTTCAAGAGGAACCCCAACCCCCCGAACCAACAAAGACAAATAAAAAACGAAGATCAAAAAATACAAGCTCCCTTAAAGAACGAAAATTTTATAGGAGCGAACGATTTTCAAGACTTCGGAGATTCGGATAATGATGTCACGAACTTCGGTGATGACTACACACAACCATATCTGACTTGAGAATATTATGAAAAATATCTAAACATGCAACAACCGTCGAATAAGGGTGAAGAAAGTGATCGTACTGACCTTTGTGAATCTTAACAAGAAACTGAGATGATAATGGCTGAGATCCAACCCAAGTACAATTTAAGATCTAAGAGTAAGCCCACCTCAACTACTCAACCCAAGAAAATCCTCCAAAGAGGTCAAGATTATGAGCCTACTCTGGAAGAGACCTTATTACCCAACAACAAAGCGAAAGTGTTAAGCACACAAGGGTCCGAAATGGGAAAAGTTGAGCCCCAAGCACAAGGAACCGAAACGGCTAATAAAATTACGCCTTCAACCAGGACCATGAGTAATAAAGTGGTCCAGACGAATAAATCGGAAAGGAAGGATTCATAAGTCTCAACCAAAGAAACAAACAAGGTAAGTGGAACTTTCAATTTTGAAAATGAGATAAATAAAATTAAGATACCAATCCCTCTGGTAGAATTAGCAAAAAACCCCGTTTATCGGAAGCACATTACCAAAGTGATGGGTGTCTCAGAGCAAGAAAGCCAGCCTGACATTTTAAACCTAGAATATGACAAACCTAACATCACTTTTGGTCCGCATTTTGAAGGGGCCAAAGATACTATTGCTCCTTTTTATATCACTTTAAATGTATATGACCAATTGCTACATAATTGCATGTTAGACTTCGAAGCCTCCCATAACGTTATGCCTAAGATTATCATGGACAAACTGGGTCTTTAGATCACCAGACCTTATGGATACCTTTACTCTTTTGACTCGAGAAGGGTTAAGTGTATGGGAATGATAAAGGACTTAGTAGTTACCCTGGCACAGGTCCCGGTTAAGAGTATCCTGATGGATGTGGTTATTGCAGATATTCCCCCTAAGTATGGCTTACTGTTGTCTAGGTCATGGGGAGCCAATCTGGGGGGTTCCCTTCAATTGGATATGACGTTCGCCACAATTCTTGTGTTTGGCGGTCAATTTACTCGGTTGCATAGAGAAACGCGATTAGCATATACAGTGAGCGACCCTCAAAACCCAAACAATTTCCCTATTTACATTGCGGACCAAGATCTGGGAAATTGAATCTTGTCTTTTGATGATGGTTTAGATGGTTGTCCGGAGGAAAACAATATAGAGAGAGAAGAGTCAAGTTACATGACAGAGGATCTGTGTAGCACCGATGTCTGGAAAATGTATTTTGACGGTGCCTCATCTTCTGAAGGGGTCGGTGCAGGAGTGCTTTTAGTGGCTCCCGAAGGTAAGTTCGTTGTTCCTTTTTCGTACCGACTGCAGTGGGATATAGATTACATTAACAATGTATGTGAATATGAAGCGTTGGTCTTAGGATTAGAGTCTGCCAAAAAGCTAAAAATAAATAACTTAGAGGTATATGGAGATGCAGAGTTAATAGTGAAACATATAAATCGACAGTACCAAGCCAAGCATCCCAAATTAATATCATACATGAATTGTGCCTGGGATCTCATTGAAAAAAATTTCTCGTTCGTAAATGTCCACTTCATCCCACACGCAGAGAATTTACATGCTGACACATTGGCTAAAGCAGCTTCAACCTTCTCTCATCCCACGACTTTCAAATTGAAGTATCACATTGAAATCAGACACAGACCATCTATACCAGACAATACCCAACACTGGCAGGTCTTTGAGGATGATGAACAAATTAAGAAATTTCTTGAAGCAGTGGGTGAATTCTCCGAAACTCATGCAGACCAAGAAAATCAAAATGATCCAATATGGATCATGCAAGAAGGGGAAGATCCTAAAGCTTTCTGAGAAAAAAATGTGGATCATCGTATGCTGGTCCTTAAAAACAACCAGATTCTGAAAGGATTGATTCCTTTAGAAAGACTTTTTGATTAGAACGACGCACCTGTAAAATCCACTTTACAACCCCAACCAGAAGAAGTGGAGGACTGTGATATAGGAACTAAAGAAGAATCCAGGATGGTAAAAATATCCAAGTTCCTCCCTCCTGAAATAAAAAGTAAGTATAAAGACCTACTCAGACAGTATAAGGATGTTTTCTCCTGGTCTTATGATGAGTTAAGAACATATGACACTTCTGTAATTGATCACAAGATACCTTTAAAGCTTGGGGTCAAACCATTTAGGCAAAAGCTTAGATAGATCAACCCCATTTTGTTACCTGTGATCGAAAAATAAGTTAAGAAACTTTTAGATACAAAAATAATAGTACCTCTGAGATGTTCAGACTGGGTAGCAAACCTGGTCCCGGTCAGGAAAAAGAGTGGGGAAATCAGATTGTGTTTGGATTTCCAAAACTTAAATAAGTCGTCTCTCAAGGACAACTATCCGCTACCCAAAATGGACCATGTGTTAGAAAAGTTAGTTGGAGCAAACCGAATGTCTATGATCGACGGGTTCTCTGGTTATAATCAAATCGCCATGAATGAACAAGACAGGGAAAAAACTGCTTTCACCAAACCATGGGGCACATTCATGTATGAAAAAATGCCTTTTGGTTTGATGAATGCAGGGGCCACATTCCAGCGTGCTATGGACATCACTTTCATAGGAGAAAGGGATAAGTTCGTAGTCATTTACCTCGACGATTTGACGGTTTTCTCTAAAACCGACGAAGAACACTTGATACATCTTAAACATACTTTCACAAAATGCCGCAGGTTTGGTCTATCTTTAAACCCAAAGAAATCACATTTCGCCATGTGGGAAGGTAATATTTTGGGTCATATCGTATCTAGGGATGGAATCAGGATTGATCCTAAGAGGATTGAAGCAATAGATACTATAAATATTCCCATAAATGTAAAAGAGATTCAATCTTTCTTAGGAAGAATAA
>SNQJ01S0017246.1:0-14205 GCA_010110895.2 Picea sitchensis
CAACAATAGCATCTGACTTTACTCAACTCCCTTCCGGAACTTCCTTTCTTCTTGCTCTTTGTAGTAAGAGCAACATTCTCATCAACTCCATCCGTCTTCTGTTCACTGCTCTGAGATCTTTCCCAGATCTCCTCTTGAGTGAAATCATCCCACAGTCTACTCCAATCTGGTAGATTCTCAGGTCCCACCACACACTTCACGAAGACTTCCCATTATTTGGTGAATCCATTTAAGGCTATCATCACCAACTCAGAATCTGATATGACCTCTCCAACAACAACCAACACATCTTTTACTTGAGCTACCCGGGTAAGATAAGAAAATACACTATCCTCCTTACACATCTTGGTATCATGCAACTTAGCCTTCAAGGCTATCTTCTGGTTCTCATTCTTCGCCTCAAACAAGTTCTTAAGTGAATCCCACATCCCCTTGGCAGTATTTTTCTCACCCAAGTGTGGGATAAGGTGATCCTTCGCCCCATCGAGAATAATCCTCTGAGCCTTGGCTTCCTTGATCTCATGCAAGTCCAAAGAAACAGGATCTGCTGCGGAGCTGCCAACACAGAGTTGACGTAGTTCCAAATCTTGTTCTCCTTGAGAACTGTTATCGCATAGTTTGTAGCTAGGTCAAGAGGCTAGAAGATAGAGGCCAAATTGGCATAGCATGAACCTACCCCACCCAATGTCACCATGATGGGGAGGTTCTTTCTCTTTAGGGAGGTTAGGCCCAGGGGAGACATCCCTGGTAACCTGGATTTTTGAAGAGGCAAAGGTTTAAAAGTCAAAGTAAATTTCCCCCTTCACAGGTCACCATCAAAAGCAGATAGTCCAGCTAAACAACCAATAATGAAGTGTAGGCCCAAATGAGAACACTTGCCTGGAACAAAGTAACAACAAAACAATACATGCAGGCTATGATTCAATGGGTTAGTACTTCATATAACTATCTGATATCAATATATTAGCAATTATGACAATAGGTATTGACGAGATCAATGTTTATTAATATAGCAATGGAACAATATCAATTTATCAATAAATGTCAAGATGATGTATCAAACAGTGTATCCAATCAATTCCTTACTCAATAAATGCTTCAAACCACCATCTAATTGCCTATAAAGAGAAATTGCTGCGTCAAGATGGAATAACCAAGGACGACGTCAACCTTATTAGGGTTAGTAGTTAATTAGGGTTTCAATTTATAAAAGTTTTAAGAGTTTGTTTGACCACTATCACTTCAATGTTGGAGACCTAAGATGAGTGCCTAAGGGTAAATGGAGTCAAATCAAGGGATGATGCAAGGTTGAAGGGAAAAGGCTAAGGACTAGAGGGAAGGGTTCTAAAGTGTTGCAATGGCAGGGCCCCAAAAACAAAACCCTATGGAAAAGAGGCTCACTTTGGTGTTGCTTAAGCAAGGCCTCGTGCTCTTTCCTCCTTCCTTAGGTTTAACTTGGAAAAACGGCTAGCATAAAAGATAAATCAAGACACGAGAGTGTGGTGAGGGAGAGTGTTGCAAAGGCAAGGCCCTATCACCAAACCATAGAAGCATGACAACCCTAGGTGTAGATAACCTAGGCCTGGGACATCTCCTTCTTCTTGACTTTTAAAGGGACGGCTAACACATGGGAAGAAACAATGAGAGTGTAGCAATGGCTAGTCTCTTCCTTCCTTCTTCAAATTGCTGAAAATTTCTCTTTTAGGGGACATGAGACAACGACCTACTTGTATGTTTGTCCCCTAGGGTTTTAAAATCATCAAAGTTTATAATAAATGCAAGAATATAAGACTACAACCATTCAATTAAGAAGTTTTGCAGAAAAAAAACACTTACATATCATGATAAAATAACATTGCAAACCCTAGCTGTAAACCTTCCTTCAAGAGAAATGCCAAAAATGCCAAGAAAAGCCTTCCTTCAACAAGTGCGCCTCACTCAAAGAGAACAAATACCCAAGTAGGGCACAAAAATCAGATCTCACTAGGAGAGTGAGTTGTGTGTTCTGTCAAAATGAGGATAAAACTCCTCAATATATACTGTATCAATGAACTTTAATTAATTTTAGGTCATAAAAATTAGTTGACAAGGCTTTAAACCAAAATCATATTGTTTTTACATTAAAATGTCAAATTAAAACCCTAACTAAGCTATAATAAAGGTAAAATCCCCTTCAAGGGAGGCGCTAACCTTTCCTTCAAGAGAAATGCCAAAAATGCCAAGAAAAAGCTTCCTTCAACAAGTGCAGCTCTCACTTAAAGAGAACAAATACCCAAGTAGGCAACAAAATCAGATCTCACTAGAGAGTGAGTTGTGTGTTCTCAAAATGAGGATAAAAATCCTCAATATATACCGGACAATGAACTTCGACTAATTTTAGGTCATAAAATTAGTTGACAAGGCTTTAAACCAAATCATATTGTTTTTACATTAAAATGTCAAATTAAAAGTTCCCTAACTAAGCTATAATAAAGGTAAAATCCTCTTCAAGGGAGGCACTAGCCCCATTTAGGGAAGACAGGCCCCGAGCAAAAATTTGACCCTTAGGGGCCTCTCCACATGCCACATGTGCCACTGCTACCTACCGCCTCTCCAAGAATGACCATGAAGTCGGATGATGTCATGGTGAAGGGATGGGGATGCTCGAAAGCTTCAAGGCCAACGCCATCAAAGGGTCATTCCTCTAGGCCGGGTCGCCAAAGTGCCTCAGAAACATCCTCTTCTTCTCCTGGGTAAGAGCTTAATCAAACACCGCTCCGTCTATGCCCTCTAACTGGGTCTCAATAACAACTCGATGGGCTCTTCAACCCCATGGAGGTCTGAATCAATTATCCCCATGTGTACCGTCCAAATGGTAATTGTCCACTCCGCATGGTCCCACATTATCAAAAACTACTTCCTCCATGGGCTCATTAGTCATGTGGGATCATAGCAATGTTAATCACATTTCATCATTAATATTATCAAACATATGCATAAAACCCTGATATATCATCTAATAGCTCAAAGACTACAAAACCTACAATACAAGGTTGAGAAAGAGAACAAGATACCCTATTGGGCTAGTATCCATAAGGAAAGGAAATTCCTTCCAAGGGTTTCCATCCAAGCCATGTAAATGAAGCAGTGTGGCTAAGGGATGTCCGTGACATTACCTGCAGAGTGGGAGAGCCATGGATGCATGATACAGTCACTGCGGGTGTTGTTGCCGTCCTAATACACACTTGCAAACGAGCAAAGTCCATCTCACTTAGTGTCCTTAGGAGGCACAATGCCTAGGTTCACATTCACATCATTACCTTGATCGAACCTCTCTCTTCTAGGCTTACTCCTAGGGAAGCCAAGGGGTAGACCCTAGTTACGCTAGATTGGATTGGCATTTATGTTTCCTAGAGTTGGTTTTATTTTGTTAAAGGCTAAGGGGAATACTTCCTAAGATGCTAAGGCAACAAAATGCAAAGTAAGCTCCATTTTATGACATCAACTCCTGTCAACTGATTGAAAATGTTTGCTGGCAAAGTGTTAAACTCAATTCCCACAAACTAAAGATTAAAATTACTTACATAAAGAATTAGAGATGTTGCAAATGTACAAAGATACAAATAGACAAGATAAAGATGATAATTAAAAATGTGAAAGCTAAAAGATATTCAACTCAAAATCAATCACATAAGCCAAGCATGCCCCAATAGCACTTACTCTATTGGGCTGCTTTCAATGGCAACAACTAAAGATTGATGACTCAAGAAGGTGATGCTTCCTCAAGTGGGATACTCAACTCCTTCTGAATCACACCACAAGAGCAATAAAGATATATCGTTTTTAACTCAAATTGCTCATGTAAACTTAAAACAACTGAGAGATAAACCATAAGATTGCAAATGAAATATAAGATATTAAGTACTTGCAATAGGTGTGTTCCTAAACATACATCTAAATTCCCCCAACACATGGATTATCTATGCAACTAAGTGATTAGGGAGTTTCTTAAAAGTTGGGTAAATTTAGTTCTCCCCCTAAACTATGTTGGGCTTTAAGCTTCCTCCTCCCTTGGCCAAATGATTTCGCTCTGCAAGTGCTCATGATGGTAAGGCAACATGCCCAACTAACTTCCCAGGTCAACCCCTGACGTTAGTATACTTCCCGGAAAGCGATCTCCCCGAGTGATCGACAGACGTCCCCGCCACTTGCCTTCCTCAAACCCATTTTAGATGGTGGGAGATGGCTGAATAAAGCTATCCTAAGTTATCTAAAAAAGTTATTATGACTCACGGGTGAGTATTTATGTGTGTTTGGTGTATTTTAAGAGTGTTTGAAAGTTCGAAAAATGACGTTTTCTAACCCAAAACCGAAACTGAATGCTTTGATATGAATGTGTTGCAAAGTGTGGAATTGATAACCATAAACACATCTAAAACATCAATGGAAAGATGGAAGATACATGTCATTCATTCATCACCATTCCATAAGAAAAATGTGAAAGAAAAATGTAGTTAAGGCAAGATCAACTTGCCACTTATAACAGAAGATTGTTTTAGATTTCCTCACTAAACCACATAAATCATCCAATAAGAAGTTTGCTGAAAATGAAAGTACTTGTTGAAAAGATAAATTAGATCCTACACCATTCACACATGTCCATGAGAGGCTTTGCAAAAATAAAAACTTGAAAAGTTGAGAGAGAAGTTTGTCCAAAATGTATTACCACTTAAGCATAGATGTGTGTTGTATTTAGATATGCAACTTGAACTAAGATAACCAAAACTTGTAACTAAGATTAGCACATGTGTGATATCTAACTCCCAGAATAGTTTTTAAACCATGTAAGCAATATAAATCATTCACATTTTACCATCATCCTAGCCAAACTATATTGGGGGTTACCTCAAGGTGCAGGAAAATTACACCTTAAGCAAAACTTCGCGCAAAAGAGCAAACTACTCACAATGACCAAGGTGGAGACAAGCCTACCATTTTGGCCAAAGAGGGTTGTAGAAAATAAAACAAATTATGATATTATTAGCAAGCCTACCACACAACCTTGTCCTAATGACAAGTGGGGGAAATGAAATAAAAAATTGTTGAAATGAAAATTAAACTAGCCCAACAATTTTGGGCTATTTGACCACATACACCCCAAGGTGTAAGCAACTAACTACTTGCAGAAAATAAATATACAATGGCTGAAAATTACAAGTAGTGAATGCAACCTCAAGGGAAACTTCCTGGCTTGCTGGCAATCCATAGAAAAAAAAAGAGAAGAGAAAGGAATTTTACCCAATTTATTGTGGCATCTTTTTTTGTGTTGTATGGGTTGAATTTGAGCAACATATCCCCTTGTTTCTGTAAGAACTTGTAAAACCAACAAACAAAAACTTGATCAAAATGTTGCACAACATTAACGTCAAGAAAAATTTCTGTTTTTTACACAGAAAATTTCCAAATAAAAATCTGATTTATATGACCTATCCAAGATGGTTAGCTAACTGAAATATAGGATGAAATGAAACAGAAATAAAAGACTAAGCAAACTAGGAGTTTAAATAGAAGTTGAGGGAAGACTCATTGAGGCTTTCCCAATAATCCCTTGAAATGAACCCGCAAAACTTGAGACAAGAGCGAGCATAGAATAGATAATGTATATGGATAAGCTAACTACTTCAAATAATTCTAAGAAACTAGCTACCCAACACATATAAATCAGCAAGACTACTCTTGCTAATCTACCCAAATAAACTACTTCATTTAAGATCTATCCAACACAAACCAAATGAACTCAAATACCACAACATCACCTCATGTGAAGAATGCAACAAAAACTTCAGTGATCCAAAAAATCTCCAAAAGTTTTATTATCCACAGAGAGTGCTTGCAGCAACAAATTGCTATAATTTCAAGAGAAATTAGTGAATGGCAAGATGGCAAGATAAAGAGAGTGAAATGCAGATGAAATTTCAGTGATAGTAACACTATCTCTTAAAGCACGGTGAGCTGGGATGAGGAGAGGGACTTATTTTATACTTGGAGAGGGTAAACTCACTCTCTTGATCAATGCCAAGTGTCCACCACCAAGAGCAAGAGTAGATCTCAAGAAGCACACCATCTAGGTTTGAAAGCTAGATTTAGGGTGTAGAAAAATGTGGGAAGTGTTGGGATCAAAAAGATTGTGGGAGGCCTGGATGGATACCAAGGAAGGTGAGAGGTTCAAATAATTTAAAAAAATCCATTTTAGGAGTTTCTAGAAGAGGGGTTAACTCCTCTTGGAGAGGACAAAAAAAGGGTGAAAATGAAGGAATGGAGGAGGATTAATGAGAAAAAATGAGGGAGATCATCCTAGGAGGTGATGGGGTCAAAGGGAGTCATAACCCATGAGAGGGGACCCAAATAAGTCACAACAACCTCCACCAAGGAAAAATCCCCTTAGGGGCCAAGTGATTTTTGGGTGTAGAAGGTGGGTAAGGGTTAGAATAGGTTGGAAAAAATTGAGAGGGTCATGTTATGCTTAAGGAGACTCTCTCTAACCATCATTTCAAAATTTCACATCATCTAACTCATTAACTATTTTTTACAAAAATGACTTAGCAATTAAAATTGCTATTTTGACTCCACTTTGACTCCTGTGACAAATGCATAGCAACTCTTTGTCCGACCGAGCTGAAAATTGGCCAGTGGGTGTAGGGAAACATTCCATTTCTTTGATACAACAATTCTATCAAAAAACCCAAAGACCCGGTTTTAAATCAATATTTTGTCAAAAACATTTAAGTAATTAAATAATTAAAATCCTTAACCTTAGGAAATTAATTAAATTTAATTTAATTAAAAAACTCATCTTAGACTCGGACGAAATTTCGTGAAATCTTTCTACATCACCGGTATAATATTTATTAATTATTCCTGGTACCAATAACTAACAAAGGATGAGACCATTAGAATCGCTGGTTCACCACTTCTTTGACATTATTGCATGTGAGGAAAACTCATAGGGAAATCAAACTGTTAAAACTCCATTTCGACAACCTCTCGAGGATAAAACCCCTCATGAAAAGAACTCTCCAATGAAACGCCCCAAGGTACTTGACCTAACTATGATCCATGCACTTCTTATTATATTATTAACCCACGCAAGGGTGCATAAATTCTGCTATTGTAATTTTGTGCCGGAGCATAAAATGCCCAAGTAGAAACAAAACTGTCTTCATCAAATATACATCTGATGATGCATCTTCGATGGCACATGAGCCGACTCTTTAGCTGAATAGGTATGGCCAATTGAAAAATTTCTTTAGATATGAATGTATCTACAAGTGGATGCAAATTTTTCCAAGCCCTTTCTTTGCCTTTATTCTTTCTTTGCCTTTTCTTTTTTCTTTTTATTCATAATAACCAGAGGATTAATTACCTTTATGCAGGACTTCGAGTCGACAAGAGCTACCCACAAAGTGTTCTCCGAGATGATATACTGCTCTCAGATGAGACCCTTTCCTTGGCCATGCAAATCAAAGCGTCAACGCTTCCAGAAGGAAAATCCAGATGGTGGCAATGTCAAGGCTTGTAGTAATGAGAACATATTAGGTCGGCTCATGATGGGACCCCCTATCATCTTGGCTAGTCTTGTTTTATTATTTTTCTTCGAGTCCCTCTCATTGTTGAGTGGCTTTTATTGCTTCTGTGATCCCCTGCCAGTACTGGTGTTTTCATTTTAGGTTTTTATCTTTTTACCAACTACTTTTTACCTTTTGGGCCTTAGCCCCCTTCTTCCCACTTACCTATAGATAAGGTGCAACCCCACAACAGATCATCCAAATGCTCGGACAAGGGGAATGGGATGACGAGTTTGAGAGATAAGATGAAAAAGTGGATGGCATGGATGACATTTAAAGGTTATAATGATCAAAGCAACATGCCCATGATACCTCGAATCTAATTACCCTCATGGAGCAAGAGCCTTCGATACAAGACCAAGTCAAGATGATGGATGCTGTTACCGCTGACAAGACAACTACAAAGAAGAAAAGGATGGGTCATCCGTATCATACTGTGTCAATCCCCGCCAGCATTCACAAGTCTAGGATCTGTGGGCCTCGACATGATCTCCTTAGTTATCCCTAGAACGGATAATAAGAACAACTGACAATCAGACCTTCCACTGAAATAGTTGGAAATGTCATCCAAATGATCCTCGAATCTAATGTTTATAAACCATATTCCTGTCACAACTCATGGAAAACAATCACAACCTTTCCCTCTTCAACTTTGCCCAAAAATCACACTGCCCATTGTTAATCAAAGCCCACGCTCTGATACCATGTAGATTTTATTGACAAAAATCAGCAAGCTAAAATTTCTATCAAACACTTAGAAACCTAGAGATAATTGTCTTTCATGAACTTCCAAAATGTCTCAAACCCATATTCACAAATTACCATAAGCAGAAATAAACATTGCTAAGAAAATATGCAGTGGAAATAAACACATTGGACAACATTCAATAACCCATAAAAAACTCATAAATTTAGGCAAATGCCAGGGAAAACCCCAATGTGGGGAAACCCAATAAGAGATATATTATTCAGCTTTAGGAGATAAATTATCAGCAACAGAAATACATTTCCAGCAAGAGAAAAAACACTTACAACACACTTAAATAGTCCCAAACTTTGATGTCTTGGAATCCATGCCAAAGAAGTTGTACGACCTCTACGACCCAACTAAACAACACTTAGAAAAATGTGCCACACCAAAACTGTATGGATAACTATAGTAAACTATCCAAATCACCAACAGAAATTCCAGAAAATTGCCTCAAAATCCGTACCCTCCTCACTGTTGTACGGACTGTACGGATCTGTACAGTACGACATGTTTATCAGCAGAAAGATACAACACTTTCTCACTACAAATATCCTTGGGATTTGTGTCCAATTTCTCTTGGGAAAAGCACCCGGCATGTTGCCCTAAATCTCCTCTCCAAGCTTACTCAGAAAAATATCTCTCAATCTTCTTCTCCTTGTCTTGCACACTACCCAATGCCTTTTTTTATAAATCTGAAAATGACATTTTCCCTCCAAAGTGTTTTTTCACCTTCCCCAACCCTAAATCCAAAGGCCAAGATCAAGGGTCATGATCCATTCCCTCCAAAATGAATCACTGAAAATATTAAAGTAATTTCACTTTATTACATAAGTGCACTTTATGAATAAAGTCACTTTAAAATTAGAAGGTACACTTTATTAAAAAAGTCACTTTAATAAAAGAACCACTTTATAACAACTTTATAAAAAACCATTACAAAGTTAAGTGCTTGGTAGTGTAAACATAAGGTTACATCTGCATTCAAGACAAAATATGCGGAGTACCTCTCGAGCTAAAAAGCTAACACTCCCTCTTAGCGAGGGAAGTACTTGCTGCCATCACTATCATTTGGTTCCATCACATTGTTCTCTGTAGCAGCTCCCTCTAAACTTGAAGCCATCCTCAACACCTGCACAGAACTTGAACTAGAAGATCTTCTCCTAGCAACAACCCGGAACCATGATCTCCTAGGAGAATCCACTTCATCCTAAGCATGGGTTCGATCAACCTGGTTGAGCCTCCTGTTAGTGCTCATAAGAGACTCATTCTCTTCTCTCGGAATGCGAGACTGAATCTTGGCGCCACCGCAGTCTAAGGAGCCTCCTCAGGCTCCTCATCCAACACTAAATCATACACTGAAGGTTGTCCTCTCAACATATACAACCTGCCCACCTGATTACCAATCAGTTGCAGCTCCACCGGGTCCACTCCCTCCCTGTAGATAAAGACATGTTCCCTCTTGAAAAATATTCAATATCCTACATCCTCCAAGGGTGAGACTAAGATCAAGTTAACCCTCAACCCTAGAACAAAGAGAACTCCATCAAGCTCCAGGAGTCCCACATACACGAGTTGGAATCTAACAATACGAATTCCACGTACAACTCTCGCCATACCACCTTCATTTACCACCTGTCGGTCAGGACCAGTCTCTGTGATATTAAGGAATATTTTCCAGATTCTCGTCATGTGGAAAGAGGCTCCACTATCCATAATCCATTTGATATCACCTCCAAATCCTCTGCTGTCGACACTAGAAACTAGGGTAACCAAAGAAAATTCCATATCGTACCTTGAAGCAAAGTCCTCCATCGATGTTGTAGCAGCTGTCTCAGGCCCTTCTGTTCCTTCTTCTTCTTCTTCCTCTCAGGACAACAAGAGGAAAGGTGCCCCAACTAGTTACAACAATAGCATCTAACTTTACTCAAGTCCCTTCCAGAACTTCCTTTCTTCTTTCTCTTTGAAGTAAGAACAACATTCTCATCAACTCCATTTGTCTTCTATTCACTTCTCTGAGATCTTTCCTGGATCTCCTCCTGAGTGAAATCATCCCATAGTCTGCTCCAATATGGTAGATGCTCACGTCCCACCACACACTTCACAAAGACTTTCCATTCTTTGGTGAAGTCATTTAAGGCTATCCTCACCAACTCAGAATCCGATATGACCTCTCAAACATCAACCATTTCATATTTTACTTGAGTTACCCGGGTAGGATAAGAAGAGACACTCTCCTCCTTACCCATATTGGTATCATGCAACTTGGCCTTCAAGGCCATCTTTCGGTTCTCATTCTTTGCCTCAAACAAGTTCTTAAGTGCATCCCACATCTCCTTGGCAATTTTTTTCTCAACCAAGTGTGGGATAAGGTGATCCTTCACCCCAAATAGAATAATCCTCTGAGCCTTGGCTTCCTTGATCTCATGCAAGTCCAAAGAAACAAGATATGTTGCGGGAGTTTCCACAATAGAGTTGACATAGTTCCAAATCTTGTTCTCCTTGAGAACAACTGACAATCAAACCTTCCACTGCAAATAGTTGGAAATGTCATCCAACTGATCCTCAAATCTAATGATTGCAACCATATTCCATGCCACAAATCAAGGAAAACAATCACAACCTTTCCCTCTTCAACTTTGCCCAAAAATCACACTGTCCACTGTCACTCAAAGCCCAAGCTCTGATACCATGTAGATTTTAATGACAAAAATCAGCAAGCTAAAAATTTTGTCAAACACTTAGCAACCTAGAGATAATTGTCTTTTATGAACTTCCAAAATGTCTCAAACCCATATTCAAAAATTACCATAAGCAGAAATACACATTTCTAAGAAAATATGCAGCGGAAATAAATACATTGGACAACATTCAATAACCCATAAAAAAACTCAGAAATTTAGGCAAATGCCAGGGAAAACCCCAATGTGGGGAAACTCAATGAGAGATATATTATTCAGCTTCAAGAGATAAATTATCAGCAGTAGAAATACATTTCCAGCAAGAGAAAAACCACTTACAACACACTTAAAAGTCAAAAACTTTGATGTCTTGGAATCGTGCCAAAGAAGTTGTACGACCTGTACGTCCCAACTGAACAACACTTAGAAAAATCTGCCACGCCAGAACTATATGGACAACTACAGTAAATTGTCCAAATCACCAACAAAAACTACAGAAAATTGCCTCGAAATCTGTTTTGCAATGTTGCCTCAAAATCCATGCCCTCCTCACTATTGTGCGAACTGTATGGATCCGTATAGTACGACTTGTTTATCATCAGAAAGCTACAAAAATTCCTCACTGCAAATATCCTTGGGATTTGTGCCCAATTTCTCTTGGGAAAAGTGCTCAACCTGCTACCCTAAATCTCCTCTCCAAGCTTACTCAGAAAAATATCTCTCAATCTTCTTCTCCTTGTCTTGCACACTACCCAATGCATTCTTTTATAACTTTGAAAATGACATTTTCCCTCCAAAGTGTATTTTCACCTTCCCCAACCCTAGATCCAAAGGCCAAGATCTAATCTTGTTTTTTCAAGATCAAGGGTCATGATCCATTCCCTCTAAAATGAATCACTTAAAATATTAAAGTAATTTCACTTTATTACATAATTGCACTTTATGAAATAAAGTCACTTTAAAATTAGAAGGTACACTTTATTTAAAAAGTCACTTTAATAAAAGAACCACTTTATAACAACTTTATAAAAACCCATTACAAAGTTAAGTGCCTGGTAGTGTAAACATAAGGTTACATTCGCATTCAAGACAAAATATGTGGAGTACCTCCCGAGCTAAAAAGCTAACAGATTGATCATGTCGGGTCTTGTGTAATACCAAATCCCCTTTTGTGGATTGGTCAAACCATATTTATATGGTGGTATTTGAGAAGTCGAGCCATAGTGTTTATAAATTGGTTTTAACCACTCCTAGAAGAAGTTGGCCCTACTAAGTGAAGAGACATGACGTGCCTCCTCAACTAGTATTTATATATCATGAGGATGGTGCCTCACTTATACACACTCACACTCACTCATTCATTCAATATGCATATCTTGAAGGCAGTTGCAATTGCAAGAGGAAGGAGAAGAGAGGTGCATGCTCAATCTTAGTTTATTCTTGGTGTTTTGGTCGTTGTCTTGGCATTGTATTGACAATTTATTATTGAGAAAGTTGTTGTTGGGTTTTCTCCCCCATGAGGGTTTCCCGGGATAAAATGTTATGTACCTTGTGATTGTGTTTCTTTCAGTGATCCTCTTTATGTTGTTGTTTTGGAAATGCATTGAATGTTCATGTAGTTTGGAATTAATCTAATAACAACACTATAAATTAACACTTGGGAGGCTTCTTCTCCCTACTGGATTCTAAGGGTTGACTTCCTTTAAACTTTGGCTCCCTCTGAGCTGACACCACTGGTGGAGCTATCTGCTCCCTCTGAACCTGTGCTACTGGTGGGGTTTCCTGCCTCACCATTGGTGGAGCTACCTTCTCCCTCTGAACTTGTGCTACTAGTGGGGTCGCCTACCTCATAACTGGTGGAGCTACCTGCTCCTCATCATATGTCTCTCTGTTATTCTTGGCCACAACTCTCATAGGTTGGCCCCTCATCCTATATAGGTTTCCTTCCCTAACTCCAAGAACCACTGTTGATTTGAAGCAATATCGTTTGGGCACAAACAACACATGTCCCTGTCGAAACAATATATGGTAGCCCTTCTTCTCAATCTTTTAGACTGAGAGAACACTCCTCCTGAGTTTTGGCACCCATAACACATTTGACACCCTCAACACCTCCCCTGATTTCAATCAGAACGATACTGTACTAGATCCTCATACTGCATGCTTGGCCCCCATAACAAGCTCCACACACAAGTCCAAGCCAGTCTCTGTGAAGTTGTCAAATAAATCTTTAGCACATATCATATGGCAAGATGCTCTGCTATCCACCAACCAGATCCCCTTGCTGGAGACTGTACCTGAAAGGGTGGAAACCAACAAGATCTCCCTTTGGAACCTATCTACAACCTCATCAACCTCTGTTGTTGATGCTTTTTATCTTCTTTCCCTTCCCTTTGAGTGTGGACACTGTGGAGCATAGTGCCCAAAGTCATGGAACTCAAAACATCTGATCTTACTAAGATCCTTCTTCCATCTCGACTCTGAAGACAATTCTCTCTTGGGAGAAGCCCTTCTTCTAGGAGAACCTATTCTGCCCTTCCTAGTGAGGGCTGCAAGGGCCTGGTTCTCATCACTGCTACTCTTCACCATACCATCCATGTCATCCCTAGACACTAATTGAGTTTCCTCTTGGATACAATCAATCCATAGTCTGTCAAAGTTTGGTAACTTCTCTCGTGAACAGATCCCCTACACAAATGGTTCCCAGGACCTAGGAAGACCTCTCAATGCTACATTCACCATCTCATCATCCTCAATCGTCTCACTAATGGTTACAAGCTGAACTTAGATCTGAGTAATCTTTATAATGTAGCTGACAACTATATCCTCACTGGTCATCCTAATAATTTGAAGTCGGTGCTTCAAATGCAACTTTTTGTCAGTATTCCCATTTTAGTATAGACCTATCAGAGAATCATACGTGTCCTTGGTAGATGTCTTCTTGGAAATGCAAGGAATCAAATGATCCTTTACAGATTCTAACATTACTCGCTTAGCCTTCACTTCCTTCTTCTTGTGAGTTGCCAATTCATGTGGATCAATAGGAGATGCAACCACACTCAACATATTCCTTGAGGTCATTTTCTTCCAACATAAGGAGAAACCTTGCCTTCCAAGCCTGGAAGTTGGTTTCCCCTTCCAACCTATCTTCAAGCTTCAATGTGTTCACCAT
>SNQJ01S0017246.1:38231-68013 GCA_010110895.2 Picea sitchensis
ACATACAATCTTATGTGACTAATTTTCAGATCTGAAAATTTCTTCATAGTGAGTTAACGATAAACCCTAGTTGTTATCATTGAACAATTTTACACTGAAAATTATTGACTAAAAATATATGCAGCAGAAACAAAAAGATCAGAGATGAATCATTAATACACATGAGAGACACATTCTTTGTTCTGTAACTTTGTCAATTTTAAAAATTCTGAGGGAAAAAACCAACCCTCCTAGTTGTCACAATTACACCAAAATATGAGGACAACCTTGTCCTCCAATAACAAGAAAAATCAGAAAACCAAACCTCAACAAATCCCTGGAAATTTCCTCTACTCACAAATCTACTGTAGACCACTTGTATGGATTGTTGATGTCACCTGTATTGTTGTTGATGTCAGCCTCTACAAACTTGCTCTTGCCCATAAAACTTTGTACGGATGTACATGATTCACCTCACAGTAACCCGCGTACATACATGATTGTGCCCACTGCAACCCGTGTACATACACGATTGTACCCACTACAACCCGCGTACATACGTGATTGTGCCCATTGCAACCCGTGTACATGCACGAAAAAATGTATGTGCACTTTCATTGCTTCGCTCCACTAGTACAATTTCTTCTATCTGTGGTTGCCTCTCTCTCCTAGGCCAGATTTTCCATAGTTACAGACATTCCCTTGTTGAAATCACCAAGCCTCCTAGCACAAGTGTTCACTCACTTATGTTAACTCCATTATGTCACTATGTCACAATCTCTCATCTTCTTATATAGGAGTCCAATGAGTGAGTTTAGGAACTCCTTCTAAACTCAACAATTAATTAGAATATTTTATTCCTCTTTGTGGGTGTGAAACCCCAACACAAGCCCACAAAGCCCATCAACTTTCCCATGATGCCCTAACCTCATTCNATATAGGAGTCCAATGAGTGAGTTTAGGAACTCCTTCTAAACTCAACAATTAATTAGAATATTTTATTCCTCTTTGTGGGTGTGAAACCCCAACACAAGCCCACAAAGCCCATCAACTTTCCCATGATGCCCTAACCTCATTCTTAAGTCGATTTCATTTAAACGAAAGGCTAAATTGGTGCCAACGAAAATTCTTCTTGAAGCTACAAAAACCAACATTGAAATATCATAAACTTATTTTCAAGATTATCCAAAAGACAATTCCTTTGAAATGCACTTTTATCATTCATGGACACTAAAAACTAAAGAAGAGTATTGTATAGCACAATATATCACACAAACAAATGTATATTGAAAAGCAATGTATTTATTGGAAACATGTAACTATAAATATATGCAATGAATGAAGGTGGGTGGGGTCAATTTGAAAGAATTTTTACGGGGTTTTCTCATTACGTCCAACTATAGTGACTACAATATAATAATACTGATGCAATGAAAGTAGATCATTATTGTGTAGAAAATCATAAACTTACTTTTCAAGACTATCAAAAATACAATTCCTTGGAATGCACTTTGGTCAATCATGGACACTAGAAGTTAAAGAAGATTATTGTATATCACAATATATCACACATAAACAAATAAAAGATCGTTGTGAATTGAAAGGTAGTATATCTATTGGGAACATATAACTATAAACATATGCATGAATGGAAGTGGTAGGGTCAACTTTAGTATAATTTGCTTATGATTATGCATGGAGCAACTAGAGGGGTTCCAACGATTAGTATAGCAAATCAAAAACTTTCTTTTCAAGAGTATTAAGAAGAAAATCCCTTGAAATACACTTTGGTCAATCATGGAAACTTAAAATAAATAACAATATAGTATATCACAATATATCCATTATATCTGTTTATATCTATTTATTTTATTTTGAATAATATTTAAATGATTTAACTCTTATTTCTTTCTACTTCCAACATAATAAAAATGAGTTTAAATAGCTTTTGATAGAGATACTATACATCATTTCCCTTCAAAACGTGTGTATCCTAATTAAGGCAAAGGCAAACTATAAAATTATACAAGTTTAATTAAAAGGGTAATATGTATTAGGACTCTTTTTGAACTCTCGAGTCTCTCCCGTTGAAAAGAGTAACTCGTGCTTCTATCATAGTCCCAACTCCGCAGTCTCCTCTCAAACTAGTCTCCTCTCAAACTCCTGTCAAACTCGCTAGACCATATTTTGAGTATTTTTTCTCTTTTACTAAGTTTGAAAAGGTGTTTGTCAAGTCTTCTCGAGTCACAAAAAGAGTTTGACCTTAACAACATCTATATGTATCCATGTGCTAATTAGGCTTATTTAAACATAAGGAACTAATTTTCTCTTATTGTTTTTTTAAATTGTTTAAATCCTATAAAATTATTGATATTTAATTAAACATTTACATAGTATTAAGTTTGATAATTATTCAATATTTTTGAGTCACAGGCTAGTTAAGTTTTAAAAGAGTTTTTTTGGGTTTTGGGGGTTGTTAAGTTTTAAAGGAGTCGAGGTATTAGTCTAACAACATAAATTATTTAAACATGACTAATTAATTTTCACTTATTTCTTTTCAAAATTGTTTAAACTCTATAAAAATGATTAATATTTAATTAAACACATTTACATAGTATTAATCTTGATAATTATTCAATATTTTTTTGTTGAGGGTACCTACGATGACTTAATATTTAATTAAACACATTTACATAGTATTAATCTTGATAATTATTCAATATTTTTTTGTTGAGGGTACCTACGATGACTACCAACGTCTGTCGAACTTGCGAAGACTGAAGGAGTCGAGGCGTTAGTCTAACAACATATATTATTTAAACATAACTAACTAATTTTCACTTATTTCTTTTCAAAATTGTTTAAACTCTATAAAAATGATTAATATTTAATTAAACACATTTAAATAGTATTAATCTTGATAATTATTCAATATTTTTTTGTTGAGGGTACCTTGCACAATGACTGACGAGGCGTTAGTCTAACAACATATATTATTTAAACATAACTAACTAATTTTCACTTATTTCTTTTCAAAATTGTTTAAACTCTATAAAAATGATTAATATTTAATTAAACACATTTAAATAGTATTAATCTTGATAATTATTCAATATTTTTTTGTTGAGGGTACCTTGCACAATGACTGAAGAAGACTGTCGAGGCGTTAGTCTAACAACATATATTATTTAAACATAACTAACTAATTTTCACTTATTTCTTTTCAAAATTGTTTAAACTCTATAAAAATGATTAATATTTAATTAAACACATTTAAATAGTATTAATCTTGATAATTATTCAATATTTTTTTGTTGAGGGTACCTTGCACAATGACTGAAGGAGTCGAGGCGTTAGTCTAACAACATATATTATTTAAACATAACTAACTAATTTTCACTTATTTCTTTTCAAAATTGTTTAAACTCTATAAAAATGATTAATATTTAATTAAACACATTTAAATAGTATTAATCTTGATAATTATTCAATATTTTTTTGTTGAGGGTACCTTGCACAATGACTACCAACGTTCGTTGAACTTGCGAAGACTGGGAGTCGAGGCGTTAGTCTAACAACATATTATTTAAACATAACTAACTAATTTTCACTTATTTCTTTTCAAAATTGTTTTAACCCTATAAAAATGATTACTATTTAATTAAACACATTTACATAGTATTAATCTTGATAATTAGTCTAACAACATATTATTTAAACATAACTAACTAATTTTCACTTATTTCTTTTCAAAATTGTTTAAACCCTATAAAAATTATTACAATTTAATTAAACACATTTACATAGTATTAATCTTGATAATTATTCAATATTTTTTTGTTGAGGGTACCAACGTCCATCAAACTTGAAGGTCGAGGCGTTAGTCTAACAACATATATTATTTAAACATAACTAACTAATTTTCACTTATTTCTTTTCAAAATTGTTTAAACCCTATAAAAATGATTAATATTTAATTAAACACATTTACATAGTATTAATCTTGATAATTATTCAATATTTTTTATTTCACTCATAAGGGGTTTGTTTGGCATTTAAATTAATGCATTAATTATAATTAATTTTCTTTTTTATTTTTCAATCATAATGTTTTCCACAAAATACTCTTATACACATTTTTTTAAATAGATATTCTTTTCCATCTTATACTTTTCCATTTCTCTTTTTATGTATGTATGACATTAAACAAAATAATATCATAGTTATTTTTTGGGTCATTCTCATTCTCTATGTGGTATTTGACATTTCTCTTTAAAAATGTATTCCTCTTTAAAAATGTATCAACAGTTCATACTTATAATATTTTCTCTTTAAAAATGTATTCCTCTTTAAAAATGTACTTATAATATTTTCTCTTTAAAAATGTATTCCTCTTTAAAAATGTACTTATAATATTTTCTCTTTAAAAATGTATTCCTCTTTAAAAATGTACTTATAATATTTTCTCTTTAAAAATGTATTTCTCTTTAAAAATGTATTAAGAGTTCATACTTATACTATTTTTATTATTCTTTATCTTTGACATTCCTCTTTAAAAATGTATCAATTTGACATTTCTCTTTTAAAATGTATTCCTCTTTAAAAATGTATCAACAGTTTATACTTATAATATTTTTATTATTCTTCATCTTTGACATTCCTCTTTAAAAATGCATCCGTTTATACTTATAATATTTTTATTATTAATCATTTTTGACATTCCTCTTTAATCTTCTTATATTTATAATATTTGTATTATTATTCATCTTTGGCATTCCTCTTTAATCCTCTTATACTTATAATTATTTTATTATTATTCATCTTTGGCATTCCTCTTTAATCCTCTTATACTTATAATATTTTTATTATTATTCATTTTTGGCATCCCTCTTTAATCCTCTTATACTTATAATATTTTTATTATTATTCATCTTATAATATTTTTATTATTATTCATCTTTGGCATTCTTCTTTAAAAATGTAATATTTTTATTATTATTCATCTTTGACATTCCTCTTTAAAAATGTATAACAGTTCATACTTATAATATTTTTATTATTATTCATAATTATTTATATTTCATAATTATATTATTATTATTATCGTAATCATACTTATATTATTATTACTTATAATATTATTATTATTTGTAATCATACAATATTATTATTATTATTATTTGTAATCATATTTATAATAATAATAATATTATTATTATTCTTAGTAATGATACTTATAATATTTTTATTATTATTCATATAATATTTTTATTATTATTCATAATCATTTTTATATTTATATAATATTTTTTTAATTTATATTTATATTATAAATATTGGTTAGCTATAGAATGTTTTTCATGTTCATTCAAAATACCCTATATAAATAATTTTTGAATTATTCTATTAAAAAATTAAAAAATTATAAATTTAATAATAGATTTTTTTATTATTATTCATAATTAATATTTATATTTAAATTTTATTTTTTAAATTTATATTTATATTATAAATATTGGTTAACTATAAAAAAAAAAGAAGTTAACTATAGAATGTTTTTCATATTAATTCAAAATGCCCTATATAAATAATTTTTGAATTATTCTATTAAAAAATTATAAGTTCATGTAGCTACAAACTTAATAATAGAATTTTTTTATTATTATTATTTTTTTTAAATAAAAAGTAGATCCTGCTATATTAGAAAATCAAAATTCTTACAGAGTATAAACAGTGAGTATCTGAGACCACCCAAAATGCTGCCGATTTAACGGAAACCAGCATATATATCGGGCTAGTAGAGTCATATGAAAGTCTTAAGAACAGAGTAGCATCTGTCCTGCCCGGAGGAAACCAGGACAGATGCAGAACATCTAAATACATATAAACAGTGAAGTAGTAAAACTAGAAAGCCAAGTAGACATATAAAACTAGAGATTGAAATAGCACAAGACACCTAAGTGCCTGGTGACCTGTCATCCCCGCAATTCTGCTGCGTGGTCCCTGCCAGGATGGCGAAGGCTTGAGCGCACAGGGGACATCTCCGCTTGACAGGCTCATTGGATAACGCATCAAAGAGCATATCCATGCGTTGGCCCATGAGGAGGGCCCGATGTTCCAGATCCGACATGCGTCCACGAAGATCACGCAAAATAGCCAGGTGTTCGCCCTCAAGGAATGAACCATGCAAGCTGCCACCCTCTTCCATCGTCGCCTCGGAGCTCCCGTTGAACGCCACCTGCTCCTCCGCAACCGTCGCACCCTTCGAGCCTTCATCGTACGCCTGTGCACCAAGGCAACTGCAATTTTCATCACCCGGCCAGGGGATTTCCTCCACTAAACAACCAGGAATGTCGTCTAGCAGTGTCGAATTGAGCTTGCAGACTTCTGGATGGGTTTCCGCCTGGGGCTCCTCGCCGAGAGTCGGGAATTCCATAGTAAGTGCCAGGGATGGGTCTTCTTCAATGATGCAAGGAGGAACTTCCTCCGTCGAACCAGAATTTTGCAGGACCCCCGGCGCCATTCCACGAGACTCACTGCTACAACCAAGACTCGGCTCAGCTATGGTGGTAAGTCGCTTAATTTGCTCCGCTCTGGCTCTCTGTCTTAGGATGGACGTCGCAAGAGCTAAGGCCCGCTCCAATTGATCCTTGCGGCGCCTTTGCTCTTTTTGAGCCGCCCATGCTGCGCCCCTGCGAGGGGTTCCTCTCTTTCTTGCCATGAGAAAGGAGAAGGGCAATATCAATTGCTGGATAATCGAGCCCTGTTGAAAGGCGGTCGGAGAGAAAGACACCGGAAGAGCTTGACCACTCCCAAACCACCTGGTGTGAAGTAGAATGCAGAGCTGCGCGGGAGCGTCGCTGCTTAAACTAAACGCACATGAAATTGTGCTGCTCCAGATAATCCAGAGAGATCTCGGAGCCGAGTGCGAGACCGAATAAACTAGAGCCGAAGCCATCCCTCCGCCTTTAACCTTTGGCATCCCGCAGCCACTGCGCTCGTAAATGCTCGCGCAAGTGAGAGAGCTCTCCGTTCTGTCGCTGCATCTATTACCGTCCTTCATGATAAAGGTTGGCGTATGAGGAGCGGTTAATGCCATTTATGTTGTGGGCTAGTGCAAGTCCACCTGTGGCTTCTAGGCTAGGTGTCACCCCATCCGGGGCATAATTTTTTTATTATTATTCATAAGTAATATTTATATTTAAATTTTATTTTTTAAATTTAAATTTATATTATAAATGTTGGTTAACTATAAAATATCAATCATTTTTGAATTATTTTATTAAAAAATTATAAGTTTATGTAGCTATAAACTTAATAATAGTTTTTTATTATTATTATTCATAATTAATAATTAATAATTATATTTAAATTTTATTTTTTAAATTTATATTTATATTATAAATATTGGTTAACTATAAAATGTTTTTCATGTTAATGCAAAATGTCCTATATAAATAATTTTTGAATTATTCTATTAAAAAAATTATAAGTTTATGTAACTATAAACTTAATAATACACTATAGAATGACTAGTGATATGTTGATGTTTGTTCAACATAGTATTTGAGTAATTCTTTCTTTTGTTTGTCTTGATTTCAACATATTGAATAATAAATTCTTAATGTCTTGAGATATAAATATTATTTTCTATGAACATTGAGTGACTCTTCTATATGTTTTTATCTTAAAAAAATGGTAATTTCTTTATCTCATAAATTTAATTTTTTTATCTTTTTTAATTAAGTACTATTTTCCTTGTCAAATTTTCAGTTAAGTGGTGATGAAATTTATGATATAATGAAATCATTGACGAAGAAAGATAAAGCTGGGAGATTTTCACTCAGATAACTTATATTAGTCATATGGCATAGATGAGAGCTTTACGCTCTTAACTTGTATCATTTGTGTGACTCATATCCCATGTGACCTATATCATATTTTGGAAATCAATATATTAAGGTTCAAATAACTTATATCATTTGTATGACTTATAGTTCTTTAGAAATGGTTGGTATACTGAAATTACTAACTACTAACCAAGAGTGATAAAGCTTACACTGAAATAACTTATATCAATCATATGACATAGATGGGAGCTTTATGCTCTTATTTGTCATTTGTGTAACTCATATTCCATGTGACCTATATCATATTTCGGAAATCAATATATCAAGGTTCAAATAACTTATATCATTTGTATGATATATAATCCATGCTTTTTATTAGTTTATTTTAGAAACCAATACTTTACGCTCTTATGTGTCATTTGTGTAACTCATATTCCATGTGACCTATATCATATTATGGAAATCAATATATTAAGGTTCAAATAACTTATATCATTTGTATGACTTATAATCCGTGTTCTTTATTAATTTACTTTAGAAACCAATATATTGCTAAGTTCAAATATTGAAATCATTGAATAATACAGATAAAGAAAGTTGGAATATTTATGTTCTATTAACTTGTATCATTTGTATGACTTATTCTTAATGGGTTTATTTGAAAATCAATACATTCAAAATGTTCAATTAACTTATATCATTTGTATGATAAAGATGAGAGATGTATTCTCTAATAACTTTTATAATTTATATGACTTATATTCCATGTTTTTAATAAGTTTATATTTTGGAAACTAATATATTGATAATGTTCAAATATTGAAAGGGGGATTTATGTTTTATTAACTTGTGTATCATTTGTATGAGTTATTATTTATGGTCTATATGGGTCTATTTATAAATCAATATATTGATAATGTTCAACTAATTTATATTATTTGTATGATAAAGATGAGAGATTTATGCTCAAATAATTTATATAATATATGACTCATATTCTATGCTTTTTATAAGTTTATTTTGGAAAGAGTTCATTTTGAATTTTAATATAATGAAAATTGTGTTTTATTTTTTCATTATTTTGGAAATCAATATATTGATTATATTAAAGTAATTTATATCATTTTTATGATTCATATTTCACATTTTGGAATCTAATGTATTGATAATTTTGTTTTATATTTTTCATTATTTTATAAACTAATATATTAATAATGTTTAAATGAAATATATTATTTAGATGATTCATATTTCTATGCTTTTTATAAGTTTATTTTGGAAAGAACTCATTTTCATTTTGAATTTTAATATAATGAAAATTGTGTTTTATTTTTTCATTATTTTGGAAACCAATATATTGATTATATTAAAGTAATTTATATCATTTTTATGATTCATATTTCACATTTTGGAATCTAATATATTGATAATTTTGTTTTATATTTTTCATTATTTTATCAATTATATTATTTAGATGATTCATATTTCATATTTTGAAATCTAATATATTGATAATTTTGTTTTATATTTTTTCATTATTTTGAAAACTAATATATTAATAATGTTTAAATAACTTATATTATTTAGATGACTTATATTCTATTTTGGAATCTAATACATTGATACTTTTATTTTAGTTTTTTAATTATTTTGGAAACCAATATATTAATAATTTAAAAATATATATATCATGATTAGTATTTCATTTTTCAAAGTTTAGTATATTTATAATTTTATTTTATATTTATCATTATTTCGGATATATCGATAATATTCAATTAATATAAACTAATAATGTTCAAATAACTTATATCATTTATATTTCCCATATTTTATTCTCCTTAAATTTAGTTTGAAATTTAATATATTAATAATTTTATTTTATTTACCTCATTATATATTTGACCATATATCCACAAAGAATAATTGTATATCTTATTGTATATCAGTTTTTTCATTATTCTAATTTTGAAGGTTATGTAGGGACAAGGGACCCTCCTCTGCCCAACAATTTTATTGGTAAAGTCTATGGAGGTATACATACCCTACCCCCCTCTGGATTTGAACTTGTGACCTCTTAAGAGGAAACACATGTTCTTAACCATCAAGCCCACTTAAGCTGTATACAAAGTGGTTTTGAGATCTTAACATGGGTCTTTCATATCAAAGAATATATGTTCTTTATGGACATGAGGATATGGACATGAGGATGAGGTGATTTTGGACTTTGATTTAATGGAGGATATGAAATGATGAAGTTCGTCTCTCTTTGCATATAGTAACAAGAAGGCATGCAAATCATTAACACAAGTAAAGTCAAGTAACGCGTGTTTAGGAAAATGGTAATTGCCCTCTCTTTGTATTTATTGAGTGCTTTTTAGTAATGTTCTATGAATAATGGATTGAACTACGACTTCCATTTTCAACATTGACCATGGGATTTTCAAATTACTCTCCAAATTGTTGTTCTTGCGGGGATATTAGTCAACAGTGTAGTTTATGGTTACTTACAAAAATATATACAACATTCCCTTTTTGGGGGGTTATGGTTATTAAATCTTGTTTTAATATTCAATTCACAGAACATTCAATTTGAACATTTAAAAAGTTGAGAAACCCTATAGTTCACATACCCAACTCAATCATATAGTAGTCAACAATGCAGTTTATGGTTACTTACATAAATATATACAACATTCCCTTCTTTGGGGGTTATGGTTATTAATTATTGTTTTAATATTCAATTCACATAACATTCAATTTGAACATTTAAAAATTTGAGCAACCCTTTAGTTCACATACCCAACTCAATCATAATATGTAACATGTGGGCAATCTAGTGTATTTGAATGTATAGTTTTAACCTTAACTCACACACCAATTCAAACATCCCAGGTAATTAATTATACGTATACTTCATTTCGAAGTTGTATTTAATACACAAGATAGATTCCTAATGTGATTATGTTTCTCTCTAGACTTGAAAATGTGTAGAAGAAACTTTGATTTGTGTAAGAAACTACAACTAGTTATAGATACAAATATATTAAACAAGGTGATTATATGTCATTACAATCACATACTAATAAATTTCACTAGGTGGTGTCCTTAAACACACAATTTTATTAATATGAAAATAAATATTACAAAGATAAGTGAGACTAAAAACTCCTTAACCTCACTTGAAGAATGAGCTAGTTTATATAGCTAAACTCAAAACTATATTTTAGGAGAACAACTAATCACATGAGTATGATGGGTGTCATTATCTTAACAAAATATGACTAAACTAATTTCTAAAAATATTTAAACTAGGAAAATACTAAAACTATAGAACTTTAGGATTATGAGGCTAACATTCTCCCCTTTAATCTAAAAGTTCATATTTACAAATACCTCATCTCTAAACTTAGTGAACTTTATTCTACCAATAAGCTTGGTAAAAATATCTGAAGTTTGATCTATTGTGGCTTGATGATGTCATTGTTGATGAGTGTTTTGATGAAATGATACTTGGTGTCGACATGCTTAGTCTTGGAATGAAATACTGAATTTTTATCAGTGTTTATTGCTGACTAATTGTTGATCCATAAAATGGTTGGTGCTTGTTGAATAGTGCCAAGATGTTGTAAAATCCTGCGTAACCAAACAATATCACATGATGCTTCCCAAGTTGAAATGTACTCTACTGCGTCTGTTGAAGAATTCACCACTGTAGCCTGCTTTTTAAAACTCCAAGATATTGTTGCTAAACCCATATTCATCAAATAACATGAAGTTGATATTCGATCATCAATATCACTTGCATCTGAATAGATGAGTGTGATGTTCTCATTCTTATTATAAATTATATCATAATCTTTTGTACCTTGAATGTACTTGGGGACCCTTTTTCTTGCATTCCAGTGACTTTCTCATGGTTCATGCATAAATATAGAAAGAATATTGACTAGATATGAAAAATTTGGGCGTGTAAGTAAATGCGGCTTCGAATTAACTATTTGTATCTAGTGTTGTTCACCAATTCCCCCCCTTCAAATTTTGAAAGTTTTAAGTTTTTCTCCATAGGTGTAAGTGAGGATTTGCAATCCTCCATGCCAAACTTCTTCAAAAATTCTTGTGCATACTCAGTTTTCCTAAGGAAGATATGATTAGTATGGTGAGAAAATTCTACTCCAAGATAGTATCGAAATGGTCCCAAGTCAGTCATTTCGAATCCTTTGTGAAGTTCTTGCTTTACTTGTTGGATATGGATTCCATGATTTCTTATAATGATTAAATCATCAACATATAGAACAATGATCAGCAAGTTGTGTCCTTGTATTCTGAAATATAATGTATCATCATAATCAATGCAATAAAACCAACATGCTTAAGGTATTCATATATTTTGGCATACCATGCTCTAGGTGTTTGTTTTAAACCATATAAAGCTTTAACAAGTTTTCACACTTTTTGCTCCTACGATTCTATTGATGTTCAAATTAATCACAATACTAATAGCAACATCACGAGGATAAAATATCCCCCTACCTTTTTATAGAGGTGGTACTCCTTTGTTATAACCTGAAACATGTATCTTGATGCTCTTGGATCGATAAGAATTCTAGACATCAAACCCCAAATCTTTATTTCTTTAATTTTATATGAAATGGTTCTTGATAACCATATATGATCTTTATGTGCAACAAGTAACTTCTTAAGAATAAAAAAGATTGAAGAAAGGATTCCATATCAGAATAAATGTATACTCAACATCTTTTATACTGTTGGAAAATTGGTTGTCATTGATGTCAATGTTAGAAGAATTATAGAAGCCTATAGAAATAATGGGTATAATTGAAGAAATATCGAAAGTGGTCCCCTTATGGCATAGATTTGAGAATGTCTTTCACGGGAAGACACTTTGAATAAGTCTACAAGAATCTCGGAGGTGTGGTCATTAAACTCAAATTTGATTAAGGAAAAAGAGGTTGAAGAACATTGCAAGTACATGCTTAAACCCTCATAGATGGATAGTCCTCATCATATATTTTCCAACAATAGGTGGTACGCCATGTGGTTCCTCATAGTTTAGAATTTATTCTCTCTTGAAGTTGAAGCCCTGAAGGAATGGTTAAGAAGCCCCCAAACGTTGTAAAAAGAAATTACAAGTCGGTCCAAAACTAATTAAAGGAGAAACATTGTTGCAACTAAAAGTTACAATTCATCCCTACATACATGTAAAGGAGTTGTTTTGAAAAGTATAAATACACCTCAATAAGCCTCTCATTTGCACAGACAAAAGTTCATTGAACATCTATCTCTCAAGTGATCTCTTAGTGAATCAGAGGAAGCAAATATGAGGAAGTGAAGGAGTGCAGAAGTCTTGGAGTTGAAGATAGAGAAGGGTTTCTAAAAACCCTATCTGAAAGACCCCATGGGTCAGATATAAGGTGTCTAGCGAGGACCCCCCGTGAGTTGCTTGAGGCTTTCCATGCGAGGCCCCATGAGATGATTGGCCTCTGTTCAGCGAGGCTAAAGGAAATTTGAAGAAAGATGCTATATTGAGTTTTTTGAAGATGATATGTACCAAGTGGGTTAGTTGGTCTGTGATGATATGCACCAGGTATTCTTCATGAGTAAAGGTGTGTTTTTGTGTTATTTAGGCTTGTATCATGGATGGTTTGGCACATGTTTAAGGCATGTCTTGGAGGCCTTTTGGGTACATGGATGCATATGTTTGAGGTACATGTTTTTGTGAAGTTGATACATGCTTGAGATATATCCTCAGTACATGGTTTATGGTTTTTATGGTTCATTGTTAGAGGCACATCTTTGTGATGTTAGCACATGTATGAGGAATATACTTGGTATATGGTTTTGGATGTTATGGAATATGTTTGAGGCACATATTTTGGTACATGGTTTTATATGGAGGATATAGCACAAGCTTTGGATACTTGATGTTGGGCATATATTTTGATGTGTGATCTATGTGAGTGGATCTGGTTGATGATGATGATGTATCAATATCAGTGACAATGACAGAGACAATATCACTGACATAAACAATGATAATGATGTTGACGAAAAGGTATGAATTACCTTACTCAATCATTTTCAAATCTTGCCTAGCTAGGACAAGATAGTCGGGCATGTCACATTGGGTTTTATAGCCTCAAAAATATTCTCCCAATCTGTAAGTATTAATTACTAGGCTCAAGATTGATTTATTAATGAAAATAATGTTGCAATATAAAATAAAGTTTATATAAGTTTCTAAAATTTACACAGATTACATAAAGTAAACATGGAGATCAAAAAGAGAAAAGTAATCAAGTCATAAATACACATATATAAGACAGAATATCAATCCGATTTATTTCATTATGAGATATCAAAAGTGTTTTCTCTTTACAAAATCCCTATAAGAGCATGGACCAAAGTCTGATTTAGAGATCCTCGATGAACACCATGCAAAAAGACTCTTACAATCAAGCAAAACTGAAATTTATAATTTGGATCAGCTTGCCACAAACTGATGTCAATTTGACTCTGTAAGATATTCTTTATTAGCCATGAAACTTAATTCACAATTAGACAAGAATACATAGACTATCAAGGATGGATCAACACCTCTAAATCAAGCATCTGGAGATTTTAGTTCAGTCTTGAACCTTGTTGTCTACAATAAGACCATGTTGTCACAAAGAGAATTAGGCTTTGAATAAACTCAAGAATGAACGAAAACTGAAACTATCTTAGGAAACCAAAAGAGAAACTCTTAGTCTTTCTTTCTCCTTCTATTCTCCTCTTGTTTTTTCTTCTCATTCAAATTTTATTCTTTCCCAATAAGTTGAAGTAGTTTGACTACTTTTTTTAGTTAAGTTAGTTTGACTTAAGTAATTTAGTTTAGGAGAAATAAATAATCATAATAATATAGTTAAGGGTCTTTAATTAATAACAACTAGGTAAGTGGGACCCCTTGTGACTCTCGTCATTTTTTCTTTTCAAATCATAAAATATAACACAAAAGGATAATCCTTTTAACACATGCCACCCTTGTAGCTCCCTTAGGTACCTTCCAAACTGAACATTTAAATATCAGAAATAATTTAAATCATATTCAAAAATATATAAATATCCACATTATCCACATTATCCAAAACATAGCTTGTTGTCCAAACTTTCTGAAAACCATAAACACTGTCTTCATCAACTCAAATCATAAAAACACAATCTAAAAGCCATACTTGCCACTCTGGGAGACAATTTTTCTTTTTTCACTGTTGTCCCCCTTTGATTTCCCGGAAGTAGCCTGTGCTTGATTAGAAACTTGAGGTTATATTTCACTGATCACATGGGAACAATTGTCCTTCGAATGTATGCAAGAAGACACGGATTTTGAGGAATCATCTGAGGGAGAAGAAGGGGAGGCAACTGCTTTGCCTTTATCTTGCATATGTTGGGGAATATTAGTTTTTAGTCTTTTACTAGCATGTGAAGATTGAACAAGTGAATCAACACGGGAAATCTAGACATTAGTATTGACAGGTGGTGGGAGAGGCAATGCCATATTGGGCTAGCCACGATGGTGAGAGATAGTTGGGTTGACAATCTCTTGCCATCCATCATTTGTAGGGACTTCTGGTTGCAAGGACATGTGGAGGAACGAGAATGCTAGGGATGTTTTGTGGTTGGAAAGGAGGTATTTCTAGCCGAGGGTGTACTATTCCATGAACAATCAAGTTAAAGAACCCAAATTGGAACAATTGGTTCAATTATTGTGGATCAACATCAAAATGGATGGAAAATCTAGGCCTTCTAGGTCCCCAATTCCAATTTCCTCTGCTTCTGTTATTTCTGCCATGGAAGCCCCTACCGAAGAAACTCATCATGTAGCAACAGTTTGTCAATAAATAAGCTCTTAATAAACCATACATGACACTCTGCTTACATGAATAAAAAAATTGGCTGAGAAATTGACATGAGATACATGCAAATCCATCCATAACAAACCATTTAATAATCACCAAATGAACAGGGGGTGATAGGGTTCATGGGACATATGGAGGGAGTGTAATTAGAGAAAAGTGGTATAATGATAGGGGATTAATACACAAACATTGTTCAACAATTAATTAAACAATTTAACTGTGCAATAAAATACCAAAATATCAGTCACCAATCCTTGTTGTGTTATCCTTTGTCTCTTTTACACAAACTTTCTTTTTAATTTATTTCACAGAACATGGATTCCATCAATGAAATTGGGATTATGAGGGGAATGTAATGAGAGAAAAGTGGTAGAATGATAGGAAAATAATATGGATACGGTTCAAATGAAAATAAATCAAACCATGCAATCAAACATATCTTTATTCTGACTTTCAAAGTTCAATAATTTTCACTTTTCAAAATCACAATTTAAATTGTTACTTCCTTTGACAAATTTTCTTGATGGCTTCCAAACAATAATATATCTTCCCAGAACTATTTAATTATAGCAGGATTTGTATTCATATAATCATTACATGACAGTCATTACGAAAAGCATTGCAACTGATATGAGAAACCACAATAACCCTTTGAGCCACAACCATTAGATCAATATTTAATGTTTAAACCAACAGGAACATGCACAATATTTATAACCATTTGTATCCATCAATTATTTAAACACTGTCCAAAGCAATCAACTGGACATTATAACTCTTAATCGAGCCTCAAACAATTCACACATAGGTGACCCATTTACATAGCCAACATAAAAATTGAACCAAATAACATTCAATATTTTGAGCCCAAGCTTCAAACAAATCAGTGTGTACAAAATTCTTCTAGAATTTCCCAACAAGGGACGCAACCAAAATCATGCCCAAGCAACCAAGAACACACAGTGCTCCATCAACCATCGATTGGAGTAAAACGATATTAATATCATATTTAGGGTTTAAAAAAACAAGTGGAGAGTAAGAATAGGTGGTTCGTCCAGAGGGTGAAGACTTCGAATAATGCAGACAACTCATGCCTTTCACAATTTACCACAGAACCATAACATGTAACAATACTCTCGACTGTAAAGATTACAAAAATGACAGACTGTCAATTCCAACAAGAAAACGAAATGAAGCCAATCCCTTTAATCAACATTTTAAAATGAGCGACTAAGCACAAACCCGTGCTCGACCAAAAAGCATCCATAATGCTTCTATCAAATTATGGGTGATGTTAAATTCATATAGTGCAATGTTCTCTAGGAAACTGTGTCAGTGAGGGCAACACAAGGTAGCTAATAGCTCATAGTTTTTCCAGGACAAGGCACAAATATTTTAATCTTTCATCAGTTTACATTGCAACCCACAGGGTCAAAAAATACTAGCTACAGAGACGAACATGGAGTGGGAAACTTAAACACGGAGACCTCTTATGACAATCAATAAGTAGGATACATGCAAAGCTCAAAGCTTTGGCAAGCCATGATACTCAATTTCAACAGAGATGGTAGACCCAAAACCCAAACCATGGCCGAACATGCTTCACTGCCATTTTTATCCAATAAACCCATGCAAAGATTACACACAACAAAGAGAGCATAACCATTTCTTTTTTTAAGTGCCAACAGTCCAAAATAATCACCATAAGAAACCACAGACACAAACACCAATACACAGTTCAAATATCTCATAACAGCTTAGGAATCACAGAGACCACGAGAAATCCAGAGTCAAAAGTTGATTCAAAGGGCAGAGTAACCATCATGGATGGAAGAGTAAGAAACCCATACGTGGAAAATCCTGCATGAGGAGGAAACCTAGATTGTATACCTCCTTCACGATTGAACAATGTGGAGCAGTAAAAAATACCAGAGCCAAAACCGAAATGCAAGAATGACTAGGGTGGCGGGCTCAAGGGGATTTTGAGTGATGTGCAGTAAATGCATGTCGCTTCTCCCTTCCAACCTCATTCAATTCAAAGTACGAGCCAAGCTTATTCACCATAGCACTAAACAATTAATCAACCAAATATCCATTGCCATATCACTTTTGCAAAGTGCGCCACCCCTTGGTAATGTCCAACTTCTTTAAAATAACAATGTACTAGGAATATAACCCCATGTGCAACCATATATGAAATTCAACCAAGGCGCATAACCATAGTAGCAAGGGTCAAGAGCACCCATCCTTTGTCATAATAATTCACAACATTAGAACTTGAATATAGTTCTTTTATTCAAAAGAGCTCCATTATTATCCTTTATCAAGATCATTTAAACCATTTAATGCCATGTTTAATGCAATATCAAAACCAAAACTGATAATAATTCTTTCATCCACAGGGTAGCCTTAACATATTCTGTGAGAGGTCATCAAAGCCATCTGGTGCCATGTTTTAATCAACCAACCATCACACATTACCAGAACATTTTAAACCATGATTTGAAACAATGAACTGTAGAAGACTGTGCGGGTACCATCACATAAGAAAACAAAATATAAGCGCAACATATCCACCATAGTGCCATAAGTCCAACAAGGGGGTCCCACCTACTAGTTTATTATTAATATAGATATATAATAAAGCTTGGCAATCATTTGCGAGCATAGTATTCATCGTTGTGTTTTTAAGCGTCAACAAATTGGTGACTCCATAGGAAAATCTATTTTCAACAGATTAAGAACTCAAAATGTCTAGATTTGCAGACCGGGTGAATCGTAGATCAAAGAAAATATTTACCAGAATGATTATGCAACAGGGGGAAGTGAGGCGGTTTAAGGGAAAAATTGATTCGAGACTTTGGGAATAGCTCATGGAAAGTGTTACGTATGAGGAGTTTATTCCTGTATGCATAACATTCAATTGGTCATAGTCAAAGCGTTTATTGTTTAAAGGAGAAAAACTTCTAGTGTGCTTCTTTTTGAATCTCGAGGTGAAGGGAAGAAAGGGAAGACAAAAAGTAGGGATGAAAATCCAATTATCTATCTAACAACATTACTGGAAGCAGAAAGCAATTTCAGTGTTGTCTAAAAGGGGACATCATAATAGCTATGTAACCTTATTATTATTGATTAACAATACTTATAGAATAACATCCCTGTGGAAAAACTGATCCATAATTTATTTCTAAAAAGAAAAGAAATTAATAAAAGAAAAACAACAGAAATGAAACAATAGAAAAATAAAAGCAGCAAGGCAAAGTAAAAGTAGTGAAACAAAAATTATAATACAGAAGTAATTTTCATGCAGTGTTTAATTTTCAACTGGTTCCACATAGTGTTTCATGTGGGAACCATTGGTACTATAGGAAAATAATCGCTCTTCCAAGTCCTTTAGAAGATAAGAATTTGCACTGATGAAAAAAACGATTTTAAAAGGACCCAACCATAATTTTTGAAACTTAGAATGCCTTTCTCTATCAACATGAGTTGAATCCCAAAGCAAGACCTTCTCTTTTACTTTAAATCTAATAGCTTTTGCACTTTTATTGAAATATTTATTTACAGTTTGTTGTCTTCTCTTTATTTTCTCCAAGGAAAACAACCTTTGTTCCTCTAAAGCTAACAGTGCATTTATCCTTTGAGAAAAATTATAAGAATTTAATTCTTCAATCTATAGCATCAATCGTAGAGAAGAAAGTTCCATCTCGGTAGGAAACATAGCTTCTTGACCATAAACAATCTAAAAGGGAGTGAAACCTGTGCTTACCTTGGTAGTGGTGTGATCTGCCCAAAGGGCGTAAGTGAGGAGGGTGTGCCATTGACGAGGCTTATCTTCAATGAGTCTCTTAATAATTCTAACTAGATTCTTATTAGTAGACTCAAATTTCCCATTTCCCTGAGGGTAATAAGTTGTTGAGGTGAAATGTTTGACTCCCAGCTTAGCTAGAAAATGAGTCATCTTAGCAGAAATAAAAGTGGGGCCATTGTCTGTAATAATTTCTAAAGGAATGCCAAATCTCGAGAAAATATTAGTTTCAAGGAAAGAAATAACATGTTCATCCTGTGAATGTTTAAGTGGGACAACTTTAGTGCATTTCATAAAATAATATGTGGTTGTCAAGATAAAAACTTTCCCTGCTAAATATGGAGATTAGTAGGACCGATAAAGTCCAGACCCCATTTTGAAAAAGGAAAATCATGGAGGACAGGTTACAAAGGCATGGCAAACATATGTTCTTTCCCAGTGAATTTTTGGAACTTGTCACAAGATCTTGAAAATTTATAAGAATATCGAAAAATTGAAGGGCAGTAATAAACTTTTATGATGATTTTAAAAGCAATAGTTTTCACAGAAAAGTGGCCACCCACATGAATAACAAAATCTGAAGATCCATGGGTTTCTTGTAACATTTTATGTGTTTCCTCATTATTTACACAACTAAGTAATATACCATCGACAGATCTCCTGAATAAGAAGTCTCCTAAAATAACATATTTGGAAGATTAAAGACAAAGCCTTCTCCTTTGATGAGTATCTAAGATATCTGGACATTTCTAATTTTGCAAGTAATACACCAGATCTTTATACTAGGGATGTTCAACTATAGGAAGGATTTTACTATAAATGTAAAATAGTGTTGAAAGAGGATTATCTTGTTCGTCATTTTCTTCACTTGCTTCAGCATGTTGAAAGTGAAGGGCTAAGTCTCATCCCTAAATTGTTTTCAAAGTCATGATGGTTAAATCGTGCTCCTGGATTTTGGCAAGCCAGTGTTCAAGCTTCTCTGAAAGATAAGTTTGTGAAAGAAAAAACTTGACAGCAGGCAAAGAGACTTTTACTAGTGTGTGCTTACCTAAGATAAAGTGGTGAAATGTTTCCACAACGTTAACAGGAGAAAAACATGTTTTTCGATATAAGAATATTTGAATTTGTCATCTGACAAGATTTGACTCATGTAAGCTACTGGTTTTTTTGTTATTTTGGTCATCACATTGTATGAGAACAACATAAACTGCTTTCTTCGTGGCATTAGTGTATACAATAAAATATTTCTCAAAATCCGGGTTTGCCAAAACCAGTGCGGAACCGGTTTCCTTCTTAATCCTTACAAAAGTAGTAGTTTTCACAGAAAAGTGGCCACCCACATGAATAACAGAATCTAAATATCCATGGGTTTCTTGTAACATTTTATGTGTTTCCTCATTGTTTACACAACTAAGTAATATACCATCGACATATCTCCTGAATAAGAAGTCTCCTAAAATAACGTATTTGGAAGATTAAAGACAAAGCCTTCTCCTTTGATGAGTATCTAAGATATCTGGACATTTCTGATTTTGCAAGTAATACACCAGATTTTTATACCAGGGATGTTCAACTATAGGAAGGATTTTACTATAAATGTAAAATAGTGTTGAAAGAGGATTATCTTGTTCGTCATTTTCTTCACTTGCTTCAGCATGTTGAGCCAAGTGAAGGGCTAAGTCTTGTCCCTAAATTGTTTTCAAAGTCATGATGGTTAAATCGTGCTCCTGGATTTTGGCAAGCCAATGTGCAAGCTTCTCTGAAAGATAAGTTTGTGAAAGAAAAAACTTGACAGCAGGCAAAGGGACTTTTACCAGTGTGTGCTTGCCTAAGATAAAGTGGCGAAATTTTTCCACAACGTTAACAAGAGAAAAAACATGTTTTTCGATATAAGAATATTTGAATTTGTCGTCTGACAAGCTTTGACTCATGTAAGCTATTGGTTTTTTTGTTATTTTGGTCATCACATTGTATGAGAACAACATAAACTACTTCCTTCATGGCATTAGTGTATATAATAAAATCTTTCTCAAAATCCGGGTTCGCCAAAACCAGTGCGAAACTGATTTCCTTCTTAATCCTTACAAAAGAATTATCGACGTCATCATTCCAAGAAAATGAGCGATATTTCTTGAGAAGATTGTGAATTGGTTTGACCATTACAACAAAATCAGGAACAAATCTACAAACAAATTTTATAATGCCCATAAAGGCTTGAACCTCCTTTTTGGAAGTGGGGGCGGGAAGGTTTAGAATAACAACGATCCTTTCAGGATCTATGCTTATTCCTGAATCAGAAACAATATTCCCAAGGGTCTTTCCCTTGGTAACGCCAAAAATAGAATTAGAAAGATTTAAATAAATGTTGAACGTTCTGCATTGCATAATAACTTTTCTAATATGACCAAAATGATCCAATCGGTTCTTTGAATATACAATCAAGTCATCTAGATAAATATGAATATTCTTACTGATCATATTGTAAAAAGCTATCTGCATATCTCTTTGGAAGTTTGCACCTGTATTAGATAAGCCAAAAGGCATGCGTTCATAAGAGAATCTGCCCTAATGTGTAGTGAAAGTGGTTTTGTATTTATCAGTCATTTTTACCTTGATTTGATTATAACCAGAAAAACCATCAAGTAAGGACATCATTTGTGACCCTGCAACTTGCTGCAAAATCATTTCCATATTAGGGAGAGGAAAATGGTCTTTTACGTTTGCTCTGCTCAATGCACGGAAATCAATGCACATTTGGATTTGACTGGTTATTTACCGAACGGGAACCAAATTGGAAACCCACTCGGAATACTTAACAAGAAAAATTATCCCATCTTTCAAGAGTTTTTCCAACTCCTTCCTAATAGTAGCTTCAAGTGCAGGGTTAATGGGTCTTTGTTTTTTCCTAACTGGTTTTATACCCTCCTTGATAGGAATGGCATGTTGTATAATAGAAGGATCAAAACCACAAATAACCTCATAAGACCAAGAAAAAACATTTTGAAAGTCATGAAGTAACTCAGTGAATTTCAACTTTTCTTCATCGGTAGATAGGGCACCTATCTTAACATTATTTGGGGAATCAAATGTTCCAATGTTCAAGGAAATGGTTTCACCCACCTTCCTTTTTGAATCCTCTTCTTTATTATTTTCTTTGTTTCCTACATCACTTGATGAAAAAGAACTTTCTAGAGGATTCAAGCCCTTCGAAATTTTGTTATTTTCCATGGATATAATCTCTTTGGGATTATATGGTTCATTTTTCATGAAAGCACAGATTATTTCATCACTAGGGAAGACCTGCCATGAATCTACATTGTCAGGGATATGAGGACGATATAAGGATTGAAAAGTACAATCAAGTCTTTTTGGCAGAAGTTGCTGAGTAGGAGAGGCTACAAAAATAGTTAACCTGTCAGCCATTGAATTCAGTTCCATTTTAACATGAGTGATGTTAAATGACAATAAGTTCGAGGTAATTTCCCAAATAGCTTGGGTGTAGCGTTTCATCAACTTGTTTCTAGGAAAATATATTTTGCGTACAAGGTTCACAACAAGTTCAGAGTCCCCAAAAACTGTAAGGTGATCACAACCTAAATTATAGGCATTTTCAATGCCTAGCAATAATGCTTCAAATTGAGTGATGTTGTTTGTGCAAGCAAATTCTAACCTATAGGAAAAGTTGTGAATTTTACCTATAGGTGAGTACGAGATAATTCCATCTCCATTACCTTCGTTGGAGCATGATCCATCAAAGTGCATGTGCCACATACCATCCTCCGGATCAAATTGTTGTGAAATGCTTTCTATGTAAGGTGAGATTCTTCCTTCCCTTAGGACTATGATATTCTTTCCATTCCAAGGAACAAATAAGTGTGTCCCGTCAAGTGAAAGATATCCACCTGTCAAGGCTTTCCAGTCTCTTCCTAAAATGATAGAATAATTACTTATTGGCATGACAATTACCTGGATATTAAGGGTTGTCCCGATTTCAAGATGTGCACACAGAACCAAAGTCATGTATTTTATTTTGCCTATAGTCGATTGTTGTAGACTATTAGATGAGAGCATGGTTCTAGAATTTTCATTGGTACAATACAAGCCTATCTCTTCCATAATAATTTTCGACATTACGCTTGGGCTCGAACCGCCATCAATTAGGCAACAATGGGCCATTTTGCCCATAATCTTTACAGAAATGAAAAATGGGGGATTTTTTACAGGGTGTCTAAAATTATTTATGTTGATTAATTGGGTTGGTTTTCATTGATGTCAACCCTGGAATAAAGTCATGTAGCAAATTCAGGTAACACAAACGTTTGGGTAATGGACCCAAGTTTGTTTGATGGATAATGGTATTAGTTTTGATATATTTGTAAGCAATACTATTCTAGATGGATAGTACATGTCATGCCATTTCTAGTGGTATGTGAAACGTCACATAACTCCTCACGGTGAGAGATTTATGGCCATGTGAAGTTGGAGAACCCTCATGAGTCATCTAGAAGCCCCAAAAGGTCAAAGTAGTCAAAGTGGTTGCAAAGAAGAAATTATTTAAATAATAAAGCGAAGTGATGAGTGTACTATAAGTCAAAGTGAATACAAAAGAAATTATTTAAATAATAAAGTTAATGGAGAAATTACTAAGTGGACAAGTGGTTAGAAGTGGGTTAGCCCTAAAATAAGGAAAGTGGGTTAAGATGGTTAGATGGTAATTTAAATAATAATGTGAAGTGATGAGTGTACTATAAGTCAAAGTGGATATAAAATAAATTATTTAAATAATAAAGGTAAAGGAGAAATTACTAAGTGGACAAGTGGTTAAAAGTGGGTTAACCCTAAAATAAGGAAAGTGCGTTAAGATGGTTAGAAGGTAACCCCTTGAGGAAGCTACATGAAAGTATAAATAAGAGGCAAGGGTCTCTCATTTTTAATAACACTTGAGCATATTGAATATCTACAAGTGACTGAGGTAACCAAAGGATATCTAAGACAAATTTCAGAGGGAAGGTGAAGTAAATAAGGCCGAAATTCAAGGGAGGATAAATTATTTTGATGATGCTTTCTAAGGTATGTTATTTATAGGGTTGTTGAGCACTCAACACACCCTAAAAGCCTTAAGAAATTTTATCACTTTTTGGGTAATACTTGTTTTCTTCACTGTCTGAATCGATTTCACTTTGGGAAATGATTTATATTTGTGTTGTTTTCATGAATCTTATCATCAAGTCAGGTTTGTTTGAACTTGTTAACCCCATGTCTAAAAGAACTTAACACCTGAATTGAGAATCAACAACTAACACTGCACCTAATGCGCTCAAGATCGGTGTCAGAAAAAATTCAAGCAAGTAAAGAAACCACACAGTTACAATAGTCATCAAGCATCAATCCTTGATCGACGTCTGCAGAAGGTGGGATTGGTTTGCGTAAGTTATTCACACAAAGTTTCAAAATATAGTCGATCCCCTTCGGCATCGACAAAAGGCAGGAAAGATAGGCAATTGACAATGGACATAAAGAAAGCATCGATAGCCGATGAACGATGCGCTTCATCGAGGTCAAGGAAATACAAAAAAGTTAAAACAATCGTTTTATCCACGACAAGCATATCACCGATCGTCGATCCCCGATGTGTTTTCAGCATCAGGACTTTTTTGAGAGTCGATTCGAGAGAACTTGGGTAGGTTGATTGTCGATCGTCGATCATCGATCCTTGACACTTTTCAACATTGACAATATAGGATGTGGTTTTAGAATGCATAGATTAAAAAAAAGAGTCTTGATTCCGATTAACACGAGCAAATAAAGTCACCGATCTCGAGTGCCACGTGTCTTTACCACGTAAGGGGGTTGTACGACCTAGTTTCATCCCGAGTCATTTTTAGGTTCCATGGGTCCCAGTGATGCCTCCAAGTCATCTTTGCCATGTCAGCTCCATACGGCCAAATCAATCGACGTCGGAGCTTTTGCGAGAAGATATCAATGAAAATGTTTGAAGCACAATCCCAACCCCTGATCCACCAACTAAAATAGCGAAATGATGGGATGTTTGCGGCATAAGATACGATCAGATTTAGACACTTAATAGACCAGTTAATGTCTGACCCCGCATTAGTTGCCACCTCGTGTGCCGATTAGACAACAACATTTTGAAATTTCCAATAGACCACATTACCACTCGCGCCCGCATCGTCAACCCACGTTGAATTTAAGTTTAAACATCTTTGAATATCTCGCAACATATTTAATGAAATTACACTCATAACCCGAATTGAATGGCTGATGCGACAAGGTAAGTTCATTCCTATTTAAATCTCTAGAACGATTCTGAACGAATTCATTATGTGCACAAGATGAATTCCATAGCATCTGAAGGAGCAAAGCGAACGTCTCGAGACTGTACCGACCCTCTGATTATCAAAACCAAGTTTAACAAGTTGCATAGGTATGTATTCAAGTTTGTCAATTCATTGGCCGCAATATATGCATCTGATTTGCTTGCAGAATCTATAAACTATGTTCTAGCTGCAAGTAAGATGCCTTCGAGAAATCCAACCACCAGACGCTCGCCGAGGGCACCCAAACTAAAGGAAGCTAAAACAGGCGAAGGTTCCTCTCCAGGACTGCGAGGCACTTGGAGTATGCTCCCACGGTGGAGCCTGTTATTAAAATTTCAAAAAAGAAAGATTTTGTCTAGCCTCCACCCTTCGGTGATACAGAAGCAAGCACTAGATCCAAAGTAATGCTCCCATAGTGGGGGGATCTTTTCAACAGAATCAACCAAGAAGAATACCCAAAATGTTGTTGAAGATGATTTTTGTCAACAGAACTTAGCCGGCAAAGCGTTGCTAGGCTCCCTCTCCAGTCACATTACTTGCGTGAAAGTTTCATTTCTTCTCGTTTAATATTGGCGCATTGTTCGTAAGTGAAATTATTGTGATGCTTGAATTACTACTAAGCAGATCCTATTACTCACTCATCACATTATTCACGCCGTCTTATTTCTCCAATGACACACATGTCCAAAAACTCTGATATCACCATTGTTGATCTATGCTCCCTCCTTATTCGCACTCACTTGCGCAAAGTCTCGCATGCTCTTGCCGAGTTACTACTACACATTCAAAGAAAGTTACATGATCATCAGTCAACATATTTTGTTGGAAATGATACAAGTTAATTCAGATGAAGGAAAGTCATTACAATTTTCAACAAGGTTACGATGGTGCTTGAAAAAAATTTCATTGTTCTTTACCATCACTTAAATTAACCTATTCTCTCATTGTCACATTCCTGACTTTGTCAATTTTACATTTAAAAAACTCAAGTACAAAATTATCTCTTATGTCTCTCTCTTTTCCCAATCCACTCCATATTGTAAAAACCATCATATGAGATGCTTACCATCATCTAATTCGTTATGTTCCAAGACTCACCCTTCATAGCTTTTAATAAAGGGAAAGGAAAGGATTATTAAAAGTTTCATGTATACTACTTCCTTGTTTAAATATCCCTCTCTAATGTTTAATCATTACTAAACTTTCTTTTAGGATTATCCTCATGCCATATCATGAAGCAAAAAGGAAAGGGAACGTGGCTATGATGGAATTTTAACATGTAAACACGATTGTGGGTTCTACTAATTCAATATGCCATAAGGAGAAAGGCACTTAAAGTCCATTATGTTGAAGATCGTGACATAATAGAGAAAAGAGTTTTTTAGTGGCAAATTTGCGATCACATGTTGTAGATGTAATTGATCAAATATAGATTCACATGGCATTTTTTTTTTGAGACAATAATGAAAAGGGGACGCGTAAATCCACTATTCATTTTCTTATTTCAAGGAACATACATACTTATATTTGGTGGTGGTGGCGTTGGATGCTACCACCGTTATATTTGTATCCAACCATATGTAAAACCACTGACGGGAATAATTATAAAAACTATTGAGGAGAACACACGGGAAAGATAAAGCAATTTTTTTTGTTTGTTAAGTAATGAGTTATGAAAATTTTCAAGTTCGGTTATAAAACTACCAACCGAAGGAACGGTCGGAACGGTCTACCTAGGGAAATAAAAGAAAGCAGTGCGCAACCTGCAACCTTTGAGGGAGGTCTTAGAAGGAGAGAATTTTTTTAAGGATATATTATCTCAAAAATAAAACTCAGAGAGAACTTAGGCAGAATTTTCAGAGAGTAGTATGTTGTGAGTTTTGGGAGGGCTTTTTCATTTTATTCTTTCATTACACCTTCAGCAGAGATTGACGAAATCGTTGGCAGCAGGTGATTTTGCAAAGAAGCGAAAGGAATAGGAGAGGATGAGCGTGTTGGCCTTCACGAGGTTTCCTCTTTGTGATTCGCCACCATTGCTCTATTCCACTTATGGCTCGGCTTTCTTTTTCCTTTTTTACGCTTGGTCTTTCTATTGTACATTTTGTCTAAAAAAGCTAAAAATCATATACCTGACCCTAGTCTACACAGAGGCTTACAGATTTCGAAGACTTGTGATTTGTATGAGAAGCTCTTTTAATGAAAAACAATTTTTCTTCACTTTGTAATGTTTCTTTGAATTTTCTTTGAAATCCCTAGTTTTCCTTTATTTATTTATTTAAAAAACTTTGATTTCAGAAATAAATAAATAAAATAAATAAATAGTTGGACAAAATCTTAAAAAATACAAACTAAATGTAATTATGTTGTAAACAATCATGTTTGTAAAAAAATTATTTGTGTACATAAACCTTGTTTATTTTATTACTTTAATTTTATGATCTTTACATCCTAACTTTAAAAAGGAAAATGAACAAAGTCATGAATATGTTATGTGTATATATGTTTTATTTATTAACTAGTTTAATGTATATAATCTTTTTTGTTTTTTGGGGTACTATTTTGATTTCATCATGTTTTAGTTACATCATTTAAATGTTATATATCCTCTTTAAACTAACCTAGTTTATTAGTTTTTTTAGTTTTTAGTTAACTTTTTTTTTTTTCTGCTAAATTAAAAATAAAAGCATTACCATTCTATTTTTTTTTGCATTTTCTTTATTAATTTTAATTTTGTTAATACAAATGTATAAATTCTACATAGAAGTTGTTAAAGTTGTAAATAACATAAAAATCATGAAATCATATAAAGATTAAATATTGTCAAAAGGTTAAATTATAATGTAAAGGAATTCATGCTTGGAATATAGGTTAAGGTAAATTTGGCTTAAAGTTTAATGTGCATTCTTGTCTATGGCTTTAATCCTAGGGTGATATTCCCGCTTCTTCTCACCTAGCTCGTGGGAGGTTGAAAATGTTGACGTTTGAGACTCTCTAGTCTTTTGGCGTCAACAAGTGTATCCCACACAATGACCTAGAGGTTAGGGCGCTCGATAACCAGGTGTTCTTGAACATCCAACGATCATATTTACACGGTGGAAAGAAGCGCGCATCCTTTGAGGGAGGTCATATTAGAGCAAAAAAATTCTGAAGGATATATTATCTCAGAGATAAAACTCAGAGAGAGAATTTAGGCAGAATTTTCAGAGTAGTATGTTGTGAGTGTTGGGAGGGATTTTTCATTTTATTCTTTCATTATACCTTTAGTGGAGATTGACGAAATCTTCGGCAACAGGTGGTTTTGCAAAGCAGCGAAAGGAATAGGCAAGGATGAGCTTGTTGGCCTTCACGAGGTTTACTCTTTGCGATTCACCACCATTGCTCTATTCCACTTCTAGCTTAGCTTCCTTTTTTCTTTTTTACGCTTGGTCTTTCTATTGTACATTTTGTCTAAAAAGACTAAAAATCATATACCTAACCCTAGTCTATGCAGAGACTTGCAGATTTCAAAGATTTGTGATTTGTATGAAAAACTTGTTAATGAAAATCAATTTTTTCTCACTCTAGAAGGTTTCTTTGAATTTTCTTTAAAGTCCTTAATTTTCCTTTCTTTCTTTATTTAAAAAACTTTGATTTCATAAACAAATAAATAAATTATTGGAAAAAAATCTTAAAAAAGACAAACTAAATGTAATTATGTGGTAAACAATCATGTTTATAAAAATTTTATTTACTATCTTTAGTGTATATAAACCTTGTTTATTTTATTACTTTAATTTTATGATCTTTACATCCTAACTTTAAAAAAGAAAATGAACAAAGTCATGTTATATGTATATATGTTTTATTTATTAACTAGTTTAATGTATATAACCTTTTTTTTTTTGGTTT
>SNQJ01S0017247.1:2843-13532 GCA_010110895.2 Picea sitchensis
AAGTTGGAGTTTCTCCATTCTTGATTCACCTTCCTTGTGTCCACATCATGAATTTCATGGGATGTATTTTCAGGTGTCTTCTATGTTACGAAATTTTTTAATACTTCCATGATCTCCTCTTTTAAACCATCCATCTTTGCCTCCAACATAGCTTCCATCTCTTGTAGTTCATCTTTTGTTACTATCTTCTTTTGTAAATCATTTATGTCCCTACGAATTTCTTCACCTTCATCAAGATTCCAAGTAGAATTGTTTGGAAGATTATTTGGTGTAGAAGTTCCATTTTTGGGTGGCATGTTGGCCAAATATCACTTTTGAACCTTGATTTTGAGGTGGTTCTTCTAAACAATCTTTCTTCTATTGTATCTCCCAAGTTTCGGCCCTTCTGGGTATGAAACTTTATTTTATGTAGTTCTATGATATTTCTTCTCTACAATGCCACAGCTCTAATCAAAATTAGATGTTCCAAGTGTAATTTATGGTAACTTCCCCACAACTTGCTTATTTTTGGCTTTTCTAGGAGATCTCACTTTTATAGCGTGCCCCGCACAAAATTGTTGATATAAAATTATGAAACTCATACCCAAAATACTACAGACTGTCCACTATCCAATGAAACTAGTCTCACTCAATTTGGATACTCTAGGAATAAGTTATGATTTTTTTACCTGGAACACCTTCTTGAGACTAGTCAATAGGACTAGTCAGATACCCTATCTTACACAGGGTGTATCTACAAATGTAAGATGAAACAGAAGCTGGAATTTTTACCATAGATACCTTACTAATTTCTATAAATAGCCTATGAATTTTAGGGTCTGAAACATTACAAAACAAATTTTATAGAAAAAATTTTGCAATGACTCAGTTCAGGATGATTCCATAACCCTATTTGCATAGGATATATATCCGAAAGTATAAGGCCTCAGGAGATGAAATTTTAACCCAATGTACCTTGATCCATCTACTAAATGTCCTCCAAGTTGTTCCTTATGAAATGTTGTAGAAAAATTTTTATAGCAAATATCCCAAGGTGTCTCAGATGTAGCAGTGAAACCACAAGACCTTAAGCTCTGATACCATATGTTAAGAACCAAATATCAATATAGCATAGAAAAACCTCAGAATAAGTACTCAATGCCTTGAAAAAGAGAAAATTTCAGATAATAAGCCTCTTCTAGGGGGAAACCTCCTTTTACCCCACATAAATGGTCAAGTACAAGATGATTCCAAATGAAAATGTTTCCTTGGTATATATAGGAGATTGGAGGTATAATTGCAACTAATGTAATAAAGCAGACATAAATAAAATAAAATTATTAATGTAATATGCCCCAATTAAGGGTTAATGAGCCAATATTATGGCTTAACATAAGATCTAGCATAAAAAAATTCAAGAACCTTGTACCTTAAATTTTAAATCTACGAATTTGACTTCTCGAGGTGTGGAAACCTGTCGAGTTGAGGAAGAGGCCCCCCATGGATATAGTGGGAATTTTTTGGTGGGAGATATTTTGATCTCATGGATTGAAGTCAATAAAAATATTTCCTACAACTAGGTGGGCTCTTAGCTAGGAACCTTTTCTCCTCCATCTAAATGAACTCTAGTGCACATGGATAGAGGCCTCGTTTGACCTTCTTTTGGAGATTGCTTACTTATATTTTTTTTATCTGATGATTTGGGCCACCGAGAATGAATTTGAATAATCTTTCCTCATATACCGCCTAATTTAGGTGGTGGGGAAGAAAACCCCTTATTCTTAACCATGAAGTGAGGGGCACTATCGACCCTTGAGAGTGGGATAGTCCTGGAGCACTCTCAGTTCCCATTCAGGGGAATCCTTATAAATATTCCTTAGCTCCTTTGGCCTCCTCTTACAACAGTTGTTCTAAGGGTGGCCCCTACAATCTTAGGGATTGGGGACAATCCCTAGAGGCTCTATAAATCTATGGGGGTCTCGACATGGACACCTTTCTAGGTTCGGTCTTGGTCCCTTTAGGTTGAAAGTCTACTCTCAAGTTTGCGTAGGAAAAATCTATCAAATACATTAATGAAGGAAAACAAATCTATGTTTTTGGGGCCCTTAGAGAACGAAAAGTCCCCACAAAGGGGTCCAAATGAAAGTCCTTTCAAAAAATGTCTAGGGGATAGGGGGCTAGGGAAAACTAGTGTCCCTAAAATGGTTGATGGAGAAAGAAAAGACTAATTTGGTCCTATTTTAGGAAACCATGGGTTCTAGGGTATCCATGATCCCTAAGTTAAATTCATTTTTGAAGGATTAGAATTTTTTTCCTTTATATGTTATTGTCTTATCTGGTGGGATAATCTTGGGGTGGAATTCTTATCTAAGTTTGATAAAATATTTCTCAAATTCTTTAGGGATCTGCATATAACTCACTAAAAATGGTCGCGATTACAAGATAATGGTTATATATATATGGTTCCTACAATGGAAAGTAGTGTTTCTAGGATACATATGGTTACGGGTCTCAGTTGTACCTCCCATGCACAGTTATCATAGGAAATCATTTAATCCTTGGAAGGGGATTCATTACACCATTAAAATTAGATTTAACATTCATTTAACATATAAAGCTAACTTGGAGAACATAGTGTAATTCATATTCATTAATAAACATTTACTATTTACATTGAGAAACACTTATTTGTTTTAGTTTGAAATTCAACCAACCAACTAAGTGAGGGTGAATGCCTTTCCACCCAACCATAGTCCATGTTTCCCTTATACTCTCTAAAACAATCCACCAATATTCTAGGCCATGATACCACTAGGGAACTCTCACAAGTCGGAAATATGGTTATGGAATTGATCACGAAGGTTACTCTCCTTCACTATACAATCTAAAACAAAAATCCCCTCTCCTCATTGAGCTCAAGGATTCCATAAGTTTACCATGCACCTTCCCATCTATATTTCCTCTGCACAAGGGACTCCCTTCTCTACTACATAGTCCCTCAACACCATCCCCTTACCAATGTCTATTTCTTTCCATCATGCACCAACCTGTAGCCCTCTCTTATCTAGTTTGGATATGGATATTCTATGTTCAAGGGTTGATCATTCATGTCTTTGGCAAGCTTCCTATTTTCCTTATGAAAATTCCCATTATTTTTTCTCATTTCTATGTACATGAGCTCTGTATGCTCCTTCGTGATACCATACCCTCTGTCTCTATGTGTATGTTTATTTATTTGTTTGTGTCTATGTCATCTTCCTTCTCATTCATTTTCCTGAAGTGGAACATTATCTCTTTCCTTGGGTTCCCCACTGCCTTCTTTCAAAATAAAACTCCTAGGGTCAAGATCCCAAATCAAAGGGAAATTCTAGGTACTTTTGGCCAACAACTACAGCCGACCCTTCACTCTTTCGATAACATGAACATAGAACACTAACAACATCCCAAAAATCAGATTTTCATTAAGATGTCAATATTATAGTGTTTTTAGGAAAAAATGTGCATAATACCAATAGGTTCCCATGGTTGTTTGGGGTCAAATACAAGTCAATTTTAGCCTAATTGTTTTTCCAAAATAGAGGAAATCTGATCCATGAGGACAAAAAAAAATTCATTTTCAGTTTGTAGCCAAATTCAATACCTTGTTGTACCTTGAAATTATTGAACACTAGTGTAGGGCAAAGGAATTTTTACCTAATTTGAGCCTGGGTTGAGGCCAAATGTTGTCAATAAATGGGGAAATTCCATAGGAAGTGATGAAGGTGATTCCCAGACTTGGATGTTTGGACGAAAATCAAATCCAATAATTTTCAAATCATATCAATGCCCTCTTTCCCTCCCAAAATAAAATTGAATTTCTCTAATTATGGCCCTTTCCTAGATCAATTGTTGCAGCAATTGATTATGTATTTGGACCTCTCTATTTTCATTTGATTGAGGAAATAGGGAAGTGGTTTCTATAGGTTGAGGGGAAGTTTTGAATACGTTCCACTAGGATGGCTTGTTCCCTAAAAGTATTAATGATTATGTGACACCTTTCTTTGGATCTTTTCTCAAATACAAAACCTTTATCGACTATGTACTAATTTACTTTTCTAGATAATATTATATTTATGTAAAATTGATTTAGAATTTTCTAAAAGTTTTCACTGGTCACTTATTCAATAATGAAAATTATTTGTAACCCCAAGGTGTTATAGAGAAATTCATCTACAAATAGACAAACCCTCCCACTAATCTTATCACAGATATAAACAAATAGAGGATATATCACTATGTTTTTCCTCCTAGATATAATTCAAACAAGCATACTATGCTAAGGAAATAAGATGGAATAACTCACCTTTAACTTGAAGGTTGTCCAATCATAGTTTCTCTACCTGCTAACATGCACATCAAACAACTAGAAAACCTTTCTCAAATCATATGGAATACACAAATAAAATTGCATGAAAGTAGATCTCATATATTATCTCAAGTACTACTAGAATCCACCAAAATCAAATCATAAACATAACATTGATCATTAACAAAGAATTTGGAGGGGGAAGAACATAGATCTATATTAAAGAAAGAGGATTACAACAACTGGAATGATTACCTTGAGCAAAGCTTTTTGTACTCCTTGCTCCAAGCCCTTGAACTCCTCCTTATTCGCACTTGCTTGGTTGGAATAAATGAAGCTACTAATTGTATCATGGCAAGAAGAAAAAATTATCTCTCACCTAGGATTAACGCCTCACTTATGTTGATTCCCAACACCCAACTATGATAGAGAAATGGTGACCAAAGACTCTCACACAATTTCATCATCATAAGGATGCGTAGACTCTATTTTCATTGTGCCCATCCCCTTGGTTTTTCCTCTTCTTATAGGAACTTAGAGGAACATAGAGATAGGTTCAGGCATGTGAACTAGGTGAAAATAGGTCATGCACAAGGACCATTCCTAATAATGCATCATGCTCAACCCATCTCTTGTTGATCTCCTTGGAACTCTCTAATTCTATAATATATAAGGGGTGGAAATGAGTTTGGTATGGGAAAACAATGATCAACCATGACTTTTCTATGAGGAAGCCACAACAAGTTTCCCTTCTTTCTAGGAAAAGTGTGTCCATGATCTTTTATGTCATATTACAAGCAATTTCCTTGGTACAAGTTATAGTTTCATCTTTATTATATCATTGGATTCTCTTCAAGGCCTAGAGTTGAAAACACAATTGTTACAAATGCCCCCTAATGTGTGAGGTTAGAAGAGGAAATGATGGCCGAAATACATAACAAAAAACATGTCAATGAGTGGATTAAGGAAGGAGCTCACTACTCAAGGAATCATGAAGTACCTACAAACATGCATCAGCCACTAATAAGATGATGAATGAAAATAATTAGACGTGTGTCTCTAAACAGATTGTTGGTTTTCCCGATCTGGGTTTCAAGGGTAAAAATATATGTGTAATGTGTGTGTGTCATTGTATATTTTTTGTTTTTATTAAGAAGGGTATCTGAGTTGTTTTTGGCTTTAGGGAGTGCCTTTGTGGCTAATGGTTTGGCTCGGGTCTGTGATAATCCTTGTTACAGTGGGAGATATATGGTATTGATTCTTTAGGTGAAAATAAATAACGAGAAGTTGGAAAATAGAGATCGATAAATTTAATGGGAAAAGTTTTGAGTCGTGGAAGTTCAATATGGAAGATCTACTGGTAGACAAAGATCAATGGATCATGGTGGATCCCAGTACTGTACCCACAAGAACGTCAGCAGAAGACTGGAAAAAGATGGATCAAAAGGCGAAGAGCACAATCTGGTTGTCTCTCTTAGATTCAATATTACTGAATGTGTCATGGGAAGCTAAAAACAAGACATTATGGGATAAGTTGGGTAATTTGTATTAGTCTATGTCCCTGGTAAATAAATTGTTCTTATGGAATAATATTTATAACATGAAGATGAAAGATGGAGAATCAATGACATAGCATCTGAATGCCTTAAATATTATGGTAAGTCAACTATTATCTATTGATATTAATATTTATGATGAAGATAATTGTATTAGTTTATTGTTCTCTTTACTAGACTCATGGGTTAGTATGGTTGTGTCCATAGGTAGTAATTCAACTACATTAACTTTCGATGATGTGGTATCATCCTTGTTTTTGGAGGAGATGAGGAAGAAATATATGGAAAGATAGAGAACATACACATTATTTGCAAGAGGACACTCCGAGGAAAGAAATATATCTAAATTCTCAAGTGGGAAATATGAATTTAATGGAAGATCTAAATCTCTCAAAAAAATTGTAAAGGTATGTTGTATATGTGGAAAAGAAGGGTACTTCAAGAAGCAATGTAGATCCAAAAGTGTTGAGAGAGGGAAGGGATCCGAATATGCTCCTTCTAAATAAACTAAAACCTTAGTAGGAGAAGGAGGGGATGTGTACTTGGCTTTGTCAATCACACATGTGGATCATGAGGCATGGTTGGTTGACTCAGGTGCATCCTTTAACATGACTCCTCACAAGGAGTGGTTTTGTGAATATGAAAGGTATGATGAAGGTGATGTTTTCCTAGGTGATTACTCAACAACCAAAATCATAGGACAAGGAAAATTCAAGTTGAAGCTCATGGATAACGATTAGAACATATCCTGGTGTTCTACACATCCTAGGTTTGGATAGAAATTTGATTTCTATAATCAAAATGGACGATGCAGGGGTAAAAACAATGTTTGAGAAAGAAACCTACATGATGGTTTGAGGAGAAATGGTGTTGTTGAATGGATTTAGGTTTGGAACTCTATATAACTATATAGAAGAACTATTAGTTATAGGTGTAATAGTTCCATTGTTCCTAATATTGGAGCTGAAGAAGAAAAAACTCCTATAGCCTCTAGAGAAAAGACTATGTTGTGGAATCAAAGATTAGGGCATATTGGATATAAGGGATTTTGACTACTACATGGTAAAGGTATGGTTGCAATTATGTCTAACTTCTCTGTGGATTTTTATTTCTATGAACATTGTGTATATGGGAAGCAGAAACGGGTAAGATTCCCCTTTGGTGCAATGAGGGTAGAGTGAATTTTACAGTTGGTGCGCAATGATGTCTTTGGACCTATGTCAGTTCCATCAACGGGAAAATATGTGTACTATGTCTCATTTATAGATGACTTCTCAAGTAATTATTAGATATATTTCCTTGGGAACAAGTCGGAAGTCTTTAACAAGTTTAAAGAGTTTAAGGCTCTTGTGTAGAATCAAACTGAGAAAATAATTAAGGTGTCAAGGAATAATAATGGTGGAGAGTTCTACAGAAATGAATTTGAAGAATTATGTAAGAAGTGAGGTATATCAAGGTAGAAAACTACTCCATATACACCTCAACATAATGGATTTGTAGAAAGGATGAACACGATGCTAATGGAAAAATCAAGGTGCATACTTAGTGGTGTTGGGTGAGGAAAATAAATATGGGCAAAGGTTTTGGGTACTAGATGTTACTTGGTCAATCGTTCACCCTCATTAGCATTAGATGACAATAATCCACATGAGTTATGGACTGGTAAGAAACCCTCTCTCTCACATCTCAGGGTATTTGGATGTGAGGCCTATGTTCATGTTCCAAAGGAAAACAAGAGTAAGCTAGATAAAAAAGGCTGAAAAGTGTATCTTTATTGGGCATAAAGATGGTCTGAAAGGTTATAAGATTTGGAACAAAAAAACTAAGAAGGTAGTGTATAGCTGAGATGTGGTATTTAGATAAATCAAATATTTTTTCAAATAGGAAGTCCTACCAAGGAACAACCAGAGAAAATAGAGTTTGAGTTAAAGGATGATGAATCAGACTCTAGACAAGAACATGAATCAAAGGAAGAAGGTCCTCATAATCTAGTATTGAAAAGATTTGTTCAAGAAATAAGGAAATATGAAAGGTATACTCCAATTCATTTTCATTCAAATTTTGCTTTGTCTATTACTGAAGATGATCCTAGAACTATTAGGGAGGCTATGGATTCAAAGGATGGAAAACTCTGGAAAAAGGCCATCATTGAAGAAATGACATCCTTGGACAAGAATTAGGCTTGGGATCTAGTGGAATTTTTGACTAGAAGAAATCCCATTGGTAGGAAATAGATGTTTAAGAAGAAGTTGAATGAAAAAGGTAAAGTGGAGAAAAACAAATCCTAGTTAGTAGAAAAAGGTTATTCACAGGTAGAGGGAATTGACTTTGGTGAAATTTTTTCTCCCGTTACCAAGTGAATTTATATTAGATTTATTTTATCTATTGTTGTTGTATTTGATTTTGAAGTAGAACAAATGGATTTGAAGACAACGTTCCTACATGGAGATATGGAAGAATAAATCTACATGAAGAAACCATAAGGATTTTTTGTGAAGGGAAAGTAAGAGTTGGTATGTAAGCTAAAAAGTCCCTGTATGGGTTAAAATGCTCATCAAGGATGGTTGGGGCTTGGCTTCACAAGGAGAAAAGCAGATCATTGTGGGTATTTCAAATTAGTTGGTGATAATATTATTTATTTGTTCTTGTATTTGGATGATATGTTGTTGATAGGAAATAACAAGGAAATTATCCAAGAAGTGAAAAATCAGTTGTCCTCTAAATTTCACATGAAGGATCTTGGTGCTACAAATTATATTTTGGGAATGGAAATGAAAAGAGATTGGGTAAACAGGAAAATTTGGTTAAATCAGAGGAAATATGTTGAGACAATATTGCAAAGGTTTAACATGCAGGAATGCAAATCGGTCAAGGTTCCTATTATTTTCAATGTAAAGTTATCTGCAGATCAGTGTCCCAATATATAGGAAGAGGAAGAGTGCATTTCTTGTGTTCCATATGCTAGTGAAATTGGTAGTTTGATGTATGTAATTGTCTGTACTAGACCAAACATTGCACACACAATGGGATTTTTGAGAATTTATATGTCAAGAACAAGGAAGGAGCATTAGACAACAGTAAAAATGATTTTTTCAGATATTTGCATGGAACTACTAGTTATGGATTGTGCTACCAAGGAAGACTAGGATTGGACATAGTGTTCTGCATACATGGGTTTGTTGATGCAGACTAGGATGGAGAACTAAATTGCAAAACATATACAATTGGGTATGTGTTTAACCTATTTGGAGGAGCAATCAATTGGATGAGCAAAAGACAATATGTAGTTTCACTCTCGACTACAAAAGTTGAATGCATGGAATCCACTCAAGCAAGTAAGGAAGAAGTATGGTTACAGATATTGTGTTCAAGTATTGGGTTGGTACATCAAGTTGTAAGGATATATTTTGACAATCAAAGTGCAATCTTCCTAGCGAAGAACCCGACTTATCATTCAAAGAGAAAGCATATTAATGTTTAATACCAATTTGTGAGAGACATGGTTGGAGAAAAAAAGGTGTTGATGATGAAGGTAGACACTTTGAAGAATGTTGCAGATTCATTAAAAAAATGTGTGAGCACTGAGATGTTCTATTGGTGTAGATAATATATGGTCATTTCTTCCCTAGATTGTTGACTATGTAATCCTATAACCCCTTGTACTATGTAAAGAAAAAAAGTGGGAGAATGATGAGTATGTGTTATATTTTTTTCAATATTGATCCCATGTACTGTAAATTGATATGGGATCCTTGGGGGGTGGCATGGGGCGGCGTGGGTCCCCCTATAAGGGGGTTCGGGGGCAGACCCCCTCACAAAAAAAAAAAAAAAATTGGTAGTTCTTTGCATCCTTTTTTTGCAATTTTTCGGCACATGGTTTTCTAATTCGAGTTAAGGAATTAGGGTTGTTGACAAATCTAGGTAAATGGATTAGGTTTTTGGATTCCATCAGATCCTATATGTATATTTTTTTGTAACCAATGAAGAAAATTATGAGTGAAAAGAATTAGATGTGGGACACTAAATAGGTAGTTGGTTTTCTGGGTTTAGGTTTCCAGGGTAAAAATCTTTGTGTAATGTGTGTGTGTGTGCCATTGTGTCTTTTCTATTTTTATTAAGAATCTATTTGCAGTAAGTAATTGTACAAGGTTAAAATATACATTGATTGCCAATTACTGATGAATACCATTAATACATGTGAGGAGACCCACAAATAATAAAAATGGACCCCAATGTACCTAGTACAATATAATGAGTGTGAATATAATATATAATGTTGAACACTCATAAAATAAATCATTCAAGGGTCAATTATGTAAACCCAATATCAATCACAGGGAGTCATGCCACTAATGACTATAGGTTTCAAGGTACTATTTATTTTCTAGATAAACTTCCTAGATAATGTGCTAGTGTCGATAGGAAGAGATCCATTGAAGGAGGGACTTAATGGATCGACCATCAATCAACATGAAACAACTAGCGAGATATTTTAAGACGATAAAAATCACCAAGTACAACTAACACATGGATGGTTGATATGAAAGGTCAACAAGATTGTAGAATGGTCGAATCAAGATTTAAATTCCCTTGAACATATAGCATGATACAATGATGACTTGGAAGCATTGAATCAAAGGGGCCAATGTTATGGTGCAATAATACACGAGGCACTAAAGCACTCTCCATAGTGACTGGAAGAATAACCATTTGAAGTAGTAGACAACTCATAATAATGGTACAACTCCTAAGGCATGTTATATCCCAACTGTAAGACAATGATGCAAATAGGTGCCATGTTCAAGGGTG
>SNQJ01S0017247.1:13847-24876 GCA_010110895.2 Picea sitchensis
TATGCAACTATAAAGCAACAAAAATGATTATGGGAGCCCCTTTAGGACATGGCCAAAAAAAATATTAAGAGAGAAGAATGAGATCTCAATATTTAGTCATGTTGAGGCTAAATATGGGTTCCCGGGCCTACAAATAGTTTCAATATGGGTGCCAAAGGAAAATGGAATTCTAACTAAGGCACCCCATGAAGGGTAGGTACTACCACACAAGTAATGATACACAATAAAGAGAAGGGATAATGTCGCAACCTAGCAGGGTTGAACCTAAGGAATAATGTTAGCAAAAGTACAATTAATAATGCAAGATTAGAATGCAGGGAAAAACATATCTTTGTCTGCCAATTTAGAACACATACCTCACAGTTTTGAATGAACATAACCAAAAAGTACTAAGTAAAATGTATCTGAAGTCCTCTATACATGATCAAAAACACTAGTCCATAAATTAATAAATCCAATATAAACCTCTAGTAACAACTCATGCTCTTTAATACAAAAATTTGAAAAAAAAACCTTAAAAATACAATATGGTACAAATAACTACACACTTGATGGCTTATGCATAACACTTTCTCAGGTAGATCCTATTGTGAGGCACAGACCAAAAATTCCTTTCGTAATCCATAAATGCATGGGACCTTATTGACAACATATGACACACCATGTCGGGGCCACAACATCATAGGTTCGAATTCCCATGTTCCTAACATATCATGATTTTGGTTGTGAACTAGAACTAGGTCACTATCAGGAAAAACTTGATGAAAAACACACTTAGCATTCTCACGAGCTATTGTATCTCCTTAATGATGTCAATGAAGACATGGGAAGAAATTCATGTTTGACATGGATTAGAGTGGAGAATTCAATGGAAAGTTATGAAAGAGGATTCCAAAACACAATCTGGTTAAGACTTAGCATTTCACTAGATGACCCAGAAAATGCCCCTTATCTTGAATCAAGAAGTTTTACATCACCCTCTGACTATTCCAATTCGGGAAAAAACTATGATCAGTTATGCATGTCATCCCATGATTTATTGACCGTATTCATGACTTCTAGGATTCCCTCATCTATAGTTAACTCCAAATCCAAGGAGTCACGTGAATTAGGAGGGTTGATATCCCAAATGAGTAAAGTGTATTGACCATATTCCACATCCTTTTGGATATTCTAATCAAGGTTAGCTAAATATGACTAGATCACTTGAGAGGAAATCTCTACTTCACTCAATGACATACTTGATCCAAATGACTCTACTTTCAAAGGATTAGGTACTACCCAAGGATCTAATTGAATGGCTAACATGTTGGACAAAATTGATTTATAAGCCAAGGAAATACCTTATGATTCAATAGCACCCAAACAAATCATACATATAAAAATTGTGTGAGATGAATTGAATCGTGGAGGTAGGGTAAATGTACCCATTAATGATGAATCATTGAACATGACAACACCAATACTATCATAAACACTCATGGAACTACTAACGAATAGAATGTTCATATAAAAAATGTTCCTAGAATCAAGCGTACAATAGGAAAATTAACCAATAATAATTACTTTCCCTTCATGAGGACAACAAAGGACCCTAAAGACTGAGGACACTACAACTTTCATCGTGAAGAACCAACTATACCCTAAAAAAACATTATAATCTAGTAGGGTGTCGACTACTTTGACTTCAATCGAAATAGTGTTTCCACCTAACTCAATAAGGAAGGTGTCGATGATTATGTGATGCTTAAACATATAACCATCAAATTATTTTAACAATGTCTTCGATTAAATGAGCTCTAGAGAACCTAAATATTTCGAACATGACAATGATGTGATGCAAGTCGAGGCTTCTTCATCGAAAATAGTTTCGAAGATATTTTTCCCACATGAAATCACTTGAATTTGAAAATTGATTTGGTGGGGGAACCTAGGCTGACTCTAGTCGATGTTAAAATTAATTAAGTGAGGATCTAAGGGATATACTTTTCCTATAGAAGGAAATAATGGTTTCCTTTGCATGAGGCATCTTTGAAGGACTTCTAGGGTAGACATGGTACATGGTGCTTAGGAAAACTCTTCCACAATGCTATAATTATGGTTAGCATGTGCATTAGGATTATGTGCCAACTGTCTTAGAAAACCCTTAGGTGGGTGAAGCATTATATAAAATTATGTCTTATCTATCTAGAAGGGCCACTATGTTGAGATGAATACCGATCCTTATTTGAAGGACTTCTCTCGTGATAATTAAAATTATGAGCTTGATTTTGCAGATTAATCATTTGATCACACATGTAAACATTTGCATTTGAGGTATTTCCCCCTTTCTATGGGTTACCCTGTGTGCCCCCTTATAGAGGTGCAAGGTTTGACACAACCATTTGTTGATGCTATGTGTGATGCTATGGTGAGAATGGATTCATTAGAGTAGTGGAATGTTTTGGAGCTCCCTTCTGAGATAAATAGCATTGAATATATTCCATCCAAGGACATCGATGGGTGAGATGGTCTCCATTGAAAATATTGCAAGGAAACTTCATTTTATTCTTCTCCTTCATGCCTCCTACATTGGCATTTTGAGTTTGACCAATCCCTTTCCTAGGACAATTCTTCTTCTTCTTCTTCTTCTTCCTATTTTTCTTCTTCTTCTTCTTCTTCTTCTTCTTCTTCTTCTTCTTCTTCTTCTTCTTCTTCTTATTTTTCTTATTCTTCTTCTTCTTCATCTTCTTCTTACCCCTGGTTTGTTGAGCATTATTCAAATTAGTGGATTGCACAAAATTAATGTCAGATTTCTAGGCATGGAATATAGTATTTTGAGGTGTTGGAATAATTGTGGGTGGATATGTAGAGATGGACATTTGACTTATCTATCTAGTCAACTGGCCATAGAAGCATGGGACACGGAGTAGATTTTATTGTATTTGTTGACGACTTGGGAGAATGTGGAATGATATCATACAATGTACCAAATTGAGAGTAAATAAAGTATAAATGATAAGCATGTAGAATGGCATGCTCCTCAGTAACTACCTCTGACATGGATACATCCTTGACAATTGGTGGAAATAAATACTTAATGAACCAATGTGATAACAATTGATCTGTAATTATAACTCTGATGATCCTACATTTCCATCTCCATTCACGAATATGATAAAAAATATGTGTAGCAATATTTTGACTCAATGACATCAAAATTTATGTTCCATTCTCATATCATATAGGGAGTTGAAATTTCATCAAGAACGCCATGGCCAAGGATTAAAAGTCACTAAACAAAGTTCCCTATAATTCAATGTACCATTTAGTGACAGTTATTATGAAGGTCATTTGTGAAAGTCACAACCTAAATCTATCATCCACCAATGACTTCGAAGAACACCATAGGTGGTAATTCATGGCATGTGTGGAAGGATATTCTCCAAGATTCATGTAAAATTTAGGAATATCAGATGGTAGCTTCATAGGAATTGTTAGCCACAAAGGGTGGTGTTTGATGGGTTCATTTGTCAACCTATATAAATGAGGTGGGTTCAAAGTCTCAAAGAAAAGAAATTTTATGCTGGTAAATGATTTTTGATAGAAATATGATGGACCTTATGATCCCGATGGAATTGCAAATCCCCCCATATTAATTCCCCCAATGATATTAATACCTACATCACTTTTTGAAACACTAGTGGTAAGACTAGACCTAGGATTGAAACTCCAACCAAATGGAAAAAAAAACATTTGGTCTACCTATGGGAATACTAGAAATAGGTAGAAACCCACTTCTAGTGGTAAAATCAAGGCTCCCCCCCCCTCCCCCTCATCAAAAAAAAATATGGATGTGAGAACTTGTGAGGACATATCAAGCATACTAAATCTTGGTATATTCATGGAAGGAATTGATGTGACTGAAACCATTTCCTAAGTGGAAAATCCACATGTCAAAGGAATAGATGAGGGATAAGCTATCCTGCTAACTATTGTCAAGGAGGTCATGATTGTGACTTCTCCCATCAAATTGGAATATGTAATAGGTCCTCCCATATTGGATGACCCACTAATTCTTGACATCATGTGAGGATTGATGAAATATGAAAATGGATCACCAAAGGGTCTACCCACTTAACTGAGTAAAAGGTTGAAAGGATCAGTCAAATGAGGGTTAAAATATGGTGGAGGAACTTTTCCAACAACTTCAATCTCCAAGTGTTCAAAATCCTATAAATTTGATGCATGATTTTGAAAGGCTACCGTATCAGTTTCATCTAATGTGGACGATTATCGTTGCCTAGTGGCTAGAAATTCATCTAGATCTCAGGAGGAATTACTTGTTGTCTATAATACCAATGAAGATCTTGGTTACTCACAGTGAAATATTTTTTTTAACCAAATAAAAACAAAAAAATATGGCCAACTAGACATAATTAACCACATAGCACACCCTAGAAAATCTAAAATCTTCAGTAGAAAATCAAATTGATGGTTAAAAAGGCTTTCATATAATTAAAATTTTGGGGTGATGAAATTCCCTAGATCTGGTTAGCAAAGGTTTGAAAGACAGTTACGATAATCCTCTCACAATAGTCACCAAATGTCCAAGTACCCTCGTGAATATGGGCACCCTCTAGGGGAGATTAAATGAAGATTATGCATCTGCCTCAAGTACCACAAGTAGTTCCCACTTGTAGTCACCCATGTGATGCCATAAGAAAATCCACTAAAGCTGTCAATTCACAATCAACAAGTAGGTAGAATAATAGTGAGTAAATACAATTAAGTGTGTCGGTAGGGAATGAAGGAATAATTCCTTGACCTGAAGCTCTAGAAAGAAATGGTGTCACCCTAATGAATTTCCACTTCAATCCAAAACACCCATACCTATAATAATCCCACCAAAAAAGTGAAGTGGGGATATCTACTCCATTTTATTAGCTTGAACTTATGATCAAAACCTATGTTATAGGTTCTTTCCTGGCAAGTTCTCCTTTCTACTAATGGATTTTGTACTCACTAGTCAAATCCTAGTTTAGTTTTATGGCCTTGTACAATTTACTCTCCAATCCTACACCAAGGCCCTAGACTTAAGTTAATGTTCATTTGCTAAAACAAAAATGTATAATTATTTTTAATTAAGTGTTTCTTTTAAGTTATATTGATTACTCAAAGGTACATAGTAGATTTGATGATATTTTTTACTCTTTTCCGACCCAAAGGCCCAAAGAATGAAAAAGATTCATTTTCTTTTATCTTCGATAAACTGTATCTAAGGGAGAAAGAGGTTATTTTTCACAATTTAATCACAAACCAGTAATCACTCAACACAAATGAAACTACCAAAGCACTCCTCAATAAATTCCAGATTCCAAAACTCAACTCTAATGCACCAATGCAACTTTCAAAGGAAACCCAAATTGTCTAAATGAGTGATTATGAAATGGAATTCTATTTTAAATTTCACTTATGATGTAAATGAAACAAAAAATGAAATGCGATTTAGTTTTGACAAGGTCATTATTAACAAGCAAAAAGACATGCAAATCACCCAAAGAAGACAAATTCTATGTGAACCTGCTTAACCCAATAATGATCCAAATGACACAAGAGGAGTACAAACAAAGATTCATAGGCCAGTTATAGATGCCCTGGAACCTTCCCAATAAAGGACACACACAAACATATAGGAAAGATACTGAAAAAAACTCCAAAAAGTCACTTATAGGACTTAGTTTTGGATTTCCTTTTAGAAACATGTAACTATATAGGCTTGGTTGTGATTTATCAATGTGCAACAAAGGGACAATATGCTTAGCTGCAAGTTGTTTACAACAAATTCATGGTTGGTCGCAACTATCCACACAAACGGTCATGAGCACTAGGAAAATTGAGGAAAAAACATAAAACATAGCCTAGATACATGAGAAATGAACTTGCATGCACTCGTGAGTAATCTACACACAACATAGAGTCTATAACAACTTAGAGGGATGAAAAAGAACAAGGAAGACTCAAACCAAGGAAGAGATCAAAGTTCATGGCCAACAAAGTCGTCATTTCTATCATAGATAAATTCATCTACAGATAGAAAAACCCTCTTAATGACCTTATCACAATCAGAGACAAATTTTAAGATAGATCGCTATGTTTTTCCTCCTAAATCTAATTCATATAAGAACACTATGCTAGGTAAATAATAAAGAATAACTCACCTTTAACCTAAATGTTGCCCAATAATATCCTTGGAAGATCTCCTTTGAGGTCCAACTCCTAGAAATTTTCTCTACCTACTAACCTATACATCAAACAACCAACAAAAGTTTCTCAAATCCTATGTCATACCAAAATTGAATTGCATGTAAGTAGATCTCATCTAATATCTCAAGTACTACTAGAATCCACCAAAATCAAATCATAAACATAACATTGATGGTTAACAAGGAACTTAGAGGGGGAACAAACATAGATCTATATTAAATAAATAAGATTACGAAAAATGGAATGATTACCTTGATCCAAGCTTGTTTTACTTCTTACTCCAAGTCCCTGAACTCCAAATTAGGGGCCCTTTATAGACAAAACTCCCCTTGGTATCAAAGGAGTGAGCACTTTGTCTTTGAACGATCAGAATCTATTTTTACTTGGATACAAGATGCAATTATTGAATACATTAGCAACATTATGAATTCTACTATGCTTGGTTAAGTCCATCTAAACTCCCTCGAGGAAGTCTTGAGCCTCTTCCTTTTTACAGGTATCCTTATTCCAATAAAGTGGTTTTAAGAGCTCAAAAGAACAAGTGATTAGATGGGGTTAGACCCTCCTTGTCCAAAGTGCATGGGGTACTTTTTCCTTTCAACCACTTGATCACTTTGACTAAAAGGTTTCAAACTCACTCTTTGTTGGAAGATTGGTTGTTGTCATTGATGTTAACCCTAGTCATTAGTTGTAGTCGTTGATGTCAACCTTAGCCATTGGCTTTTGGACCCCACAGTTGATCAAAGTAGAGAGACATGAAGGAAATTACACATGCATATACAACACCCATGGATGGATAATATAAGTCATGCCTCTTCCGGTGGTATGTGTCACGTCACATGGATCCTCGTGATTGAGCAAAAATGAATTTTTGAAGATGACAATGTGAATTGAAGAAGAAACTACATGTCGACCCTAATGTTAAAAGGAAGTGACATAAAGGGTATACATACATATCATTATACATTCATTTTAAACACACACAAGTTTTGTAATGAACAAGCAGATACAAGTTAAATTTCAGAGGAAATATGAAGTAAAGAAGGCTGAATTTCAAAGGAGGATGAAGTCTTTTGGTGATGTGTTCTAAGGTATGTTATTTACAGGTCATCCCACCATCTTCGCTATAATTTTTTTTCTAGATTGATTCAGATGGTGAAATTCAGAGGCTATTGAGAAGACATATCTAGGTACCTGTGCCACAAATTTTAGCTCTTTATTCGCTATAATTTTGGAGATACACTATGTGGAAGATAGGGTTTTTGACAGTCCTGAAGCTAGTCATAAACAAGTGTTTCGGGTAAAATAGTCATAACATCTTCATAGAGAATCCAAATGAAGTGAGACCAATTGCATTGGAAAGAGTACGAGATGTAGTTTCCTTTGTATGAATTTTAGAATCTGATGTTAAATATTGAGCATGGGGTCATTATGTACAAGTTTGCTCTCCTAATTAAACCAGAATTGAATAAGGTCTACCATTTTCTCTATAACTCATTTTCTGGGAGGATTCAAGGATTGAAACTTGGAGGAGTTTCAGAGAGTACATTGAGTAATACTATCTATAGGATTAGAGTATTCCAAGAAGTGAATAATTGTATAATTTGAAGAAGTCTCAAGAATAATTATCAGGTTCTATGTGATGGTTGGTTGATGGAGATAATTTAATGTAAAGTTTTATTATCTCTCATACATTCTTGTGTGGAAGGGGAAAGGATGGAGAGGTCAACCCTCTCTTTATATTGGAGTATTGTATCTTACTTTTGGATCTTTATCCCTCCCTTTATATTTGGAAGTTGTAGCTTCCCTTGAAAGTCATTACTTCCCTTTAACAATAAATATTAATTATTTCTCATATATTGTGCATGGTGTATTGTGGTGTATTGGTGTCACCCTTATACTATTGTTCATTATTGATTGGATATAATTGAATATATAATCTGGTTGAAGTATAAGTTGAATTTGTTTTTAAATTATACTTGATACTGATTCATCCCCCTCTCAGTATCAACAAATGGTATCAGAGCGGGTTACCTTCAGTATAGTTTAACCACTGGAAGGAAGATCCTAAGAAAAAATGGAAGACAACATTCCAAATGGGATTCCACCATTTGATGGAAGCAATTATGAATATTGGAGTAATAGAATGGAAACTTACTCAAAATCTCTTGGGTCAGATGTTTGGTTCTCAGTTGCTTCAAGATGCAATGCTTTGAAGAAACCAAAGACTGCAACTCAGAAGGAAGCAAGAGGGAACAACAAATTGGCAATAGATACCATCCTGGATAGATTGATAGATTCAATGAAATCCAAGGTGATATCATGTGCATAAACAAGAGATCTTTGGGACAAGCTACAATACCTTTATGCAAGGGAAGAAGCAGCAGCAGAAGAAGAAGTTGAAGAAAAGTACAACATCTCAGATTTCAAAGAAGCGAATAGAGGTGAGTTCTTTTGCTTTAATTGTGAAAGAGATGGACATGTTGAATTTGAATGTCCTTATCCAAGGATTGAAAGAGATTATATTGAAGAAGAAAAGTCCAACGAAGAAGAATAAAATCATGAAGCAGAAATGATTCAACAAGAAGATGAGAATCTTAAAAAAATGAAGCATGTTGAGATTGAAAATAGCAAGCTCAAAAGCACACATAGAAAACTAAGAACTGAATTGGGTAGCTGTGAAAAGACAACTGAAAGCTTGAAGAAAAAATTAGAAGACTTTGAGAAACTAAGATAAGAAACCATTTCCTTGAAAACTCTACTCAGAGAAGCAAAAAGAATAGGAGAAGTAAGGAATGTCGAAATGATGAAGAAAGAAGAAAATTGTGAGAAACTTGAACAAGAAGTTGTCTCATTGAGGAAGAGATTAAGAAAATATCAAGTGGAAAAAGTCTTAACACATATTGGATGCATGGGTGAAACTTCTTACAAAGAAGTTGAAAATACCAACAAGAAGGTTGAAGAAAGCTCTACATAGACAATTGATGAGAAGTGGACCAACATACCAGAAAGAATGAATGATTACAAAAGAGATGAATATCCAAGATGACCTCCTACCTTCAAGAATCAAAGAAGATTCAATCAGTATGAAGGAAACTACAGAAAAGTATATCATGAACCCAAATGGACTACATCACAAAGAAGGTCACTTACTCCCAGGTATCAAAATTTCTTTATTGGTCATTATTATACTTGCAAAAATTTTGGACATAAGGCAATTGATTCCAAAATCAATGAAAGGAACAACTATGAAAGAAACATTAATGGTGTAAATAGAAGATATGGAAACAATCGTGGATTTTTCAACAGAAGTTATCATTCATTTTCCCTATGGATGGAAAAAAATATTGTATGCTAAAAATGTAATTATATTAGTCACAAAGCACGGGATGGAAGATATATGAATGGAGATTCTCCTATGCCAAATGTCCCTATTCCAACCAATGTATGGAGAAGGAAAGAGATTACAAACAATTAAGATTGTCGAATAACATTGATCGTTGAAGAATGTAAAGAAGAAGATGAATGGTACATAGACAATGGATGTTCTTCACACATGACCGGGGATCAAGACAAATTCATCAACTTGAAGAGAAAGGGTGGCAATGTTGCATTTGTAGATGACTTATCTACCAAAATACTTGAAAAGGTGTAATAGAGCCTGAAAGAAAAAATGTAAAATCAAATAATGTCTTATTGGTTGAAGACTTGAAGCATAATCTACTCAGTGTTAGTAAAATGTGTGATCAAGGATATACTCTCATGTTTGGCTCACAAAGATGAAAAATCAAAGAAGAAGGTTCAGGAAGATTGGTTGCAACTGCAACAAGAACACCAAGTAACATATACATCCTAGAACCACGAAAAATCTCCAAGGAAGAAAGAGACCATAAAAATGAAGTGTTATTAAGTGTTATATGTTTAGGGGAGCAACCCCAAAGAAGAGAGTTACCTTTTTCCATTAAACTCAGGGGGAGAAGCCCCACCATTTTCCATTGATGTCAAAGGGGGAGAGAAAACCTGATCATGAGGATAGGGGGAGAGTGCTTCTTTACATCAATGACAAAGGGGGAGATTGTTGGAAGATTGGTTATTGTCATTGATGTCAACCCTAGTCATTGGTTGTAGTCATTGATGTCAACCCTAGAAATTGGATTTTGGACCCCATAGTTGATTGAAGTAGATAGACATGAAGTAAATTACACATGTAGATACTGTTGTTTGTGGAGCCTGATTATCTTCCTGATTCAGAGGTCCTTGCTTTTAGCCATGTTTATACCCCATGAAGTATTTACACCCCAGAAGTATGTACACTCTTCCACGCGGGGGAGTGCAGAGGGGGGTTACCCCCTCTGTCGGGTCTGGGGGGCCTATCCCCCTAGTTGGGGGGTCTGGGAGCAAGTAGGCCCCCAGCGGGGGTTCGGGGGCAGCGTCCCCCGATGGGGGTTCGGGGGGCGAAGCCCCCGAAGAAAAAATTGCCTTGTAAAAGTATATTGTAATTTCATTGTAAATATGGACCGTTCATTATAAGGTCGCAGATCTAACGGTAGAGATTATGTTAGGGTTTTTTTCCCTAGAAGGAAACCCTCTTTTATGAGGGAAATGTATTGAAGCTATGGATGATGGTGAATATTGTATTCTGAGAGAGGAGACTGTGAGAAAAAGAAGAGGAAGTTACAGCGGGTTTTGCTGTAGGTTGTATCCCTTCATTTGCTGGATAATAATAAAGGAAGGACCTGACAATTTCTCTGGTGGATGTAGCCCACACTGGGTGAACTACATA
>SNQJ01S0017247.1:24886-39426 GCA_010110895.2 Picea sitchensis
GCATATACAACAACGGTGGAGTTGTTGAGATCAGTCTCCAAGTGGGAGATTGTTGGTTGTGGAGCCTGATTATCTTCTTGATTCAGAGGTCCTTGCTTTCAACCGTGTTTATATCCCATGAAGTATTTACACCCCAGAAGTATGTACACTCTTCCACGCGGGGGAATGTAGAGGGGGCTTACCCCCTCTGCGGGGTCCGGGGGGCCTATCCCCTCGGTTGGGGGGTTTGGAGGCAAGCGGGCCCCCAGCGGGGGTTCGGGGGCAGCATCCCCCGATGGGGGTTCGGGGGGTGAAGTCCCCGAAGCAAAAATTGCCTTGTAAAAATATATTGTAATTTCATTATAAATCTAGACCGTTCATTATAAGGTCGCAGATCTAACGGTAGAGATTATGTTAGGGTTTTTTCCCCTAGAAGGCAAACCTCTGTTATGAGGGAAATGTATTGTGGCTATGGATGATGGTGAATATTGTATTCTGAGAGAGGAGACTGTGAGAGAAAGAAGAGGAAGTTGCAGTGGGTTTCATTGTAGGTTGTATCCCTTCATTTGTTGGATAATAATAAAGGAAGGACCTGGCAATTTCTCTGGTGGATGTAGCCCACACTGGGTGGACCACGTATATTTGTGTCTCTCTTGTATTGTGTGTCTTCTGTGTTTTGTTTCTGCATTTGTTTTATTTTATTGCTCCGTGGTCCTATTTTTCTAACAGATACAACACCCATGGATGGATATTATAAATCATGCCACTTCCGATGGTATGTGGCATGTCACGTGGTTCCTCACGATTGAGAATAAATGAATTTTTGAAGATGACAATGTGAATTGAAGCAGAAACTACATGTTGGCCCTAATGTTAAAAGGAAGTGACATAAAGTGTATAAATACATATCATTATACATTCATTTTAAACACACACAAGTTTGTTAATGAATAAAGAGATATAAGTCAAATTTCAGAGGAAATATGAAGTAAAGAAGGTTGAATTTCAAGGGAGGATGAAGTCTTTTGGTAATGTGTTCTAAGGTATGTTATTTACATGTCATCCCACCATTTTCACTATAACCTTTTTTTTCTAGAACGATTCAGATGGTGAAATCCATAGGCTATTGAGAAGACATATCTAGATACATATGGTAAAATTTCATCTCTTTATTCTCAATAATTTTGGAGATACACTCTGTGGAAGAAAGGGTTTTTGACTAGTCCTGAAGCTAGTCATAAACATGTGTTCCAAGTAAAACAGTCATAATATATTCATAGAGAATCCAAATTAAGTGAGACCAATTTCATTTGAGAGAGTACGAGTTTTATTTTTCTATGTACGAATTTAAGAATCTGATGTTAAATACTGAGCGTGGGGCATTCTGTACAAGTTCACTTTCCTTAATAAACCAGAATTGAATAAGGTCTACCATTTTCTCTATAACTCCTTTTCTAGGAGGATTCAAGGAGTGAAACTTGGAGGATTTTTAGAGAATACATTGAGTAATATTATATATAGGATCAGAGTATTCCAAGAAGTGAATAATTGCAGAAGTTGAAGAAGTCTCAGAAAGAATTATCAGGTTCTATGTGATGGTTGGTTGATGGTGATAATTTAATGTAAATTTTTATTATCTCTCATATATTCTTGGGTGGAAGGAATGGGAAAGGATGGAGAGGTTAATCCTCTCTTGATATTGAAGGATTGCATCTGTTAATGTTTATGCAATTATTATAGTTATTTTCATTTCAATAGATAACAACAACATAAAGACAAGATCACTCAGAAATACACAATCACAAGAGACACAACATTTATCCTAGGAAACCCTCTAGAGGAAGAAAACCCAAAAAAAATTCCTTATTATAGATAGCCAATACAATGCCAAGAGATAACTCAAGCCAATACAGAAGATCATCTCCAAAAGATGCACCACTCTCTCTCTTTCTTCTCCAACTGCAATTCTGAAAGTTGTCTCTCAAATGAGCAAGTGAGTTGTGTTCTAAGTGAGGCATTGGCCTCTTTATTTATACAAGACTGGAATGTGTGAAGTGTCACTTCACTGGCGGGGTCGACTTCTCAAACTGGGTGTTTATAACCACCTTTAATATATTATGGGGCCTCTTTAATATCTATTGGGGTCGACGTCTTATTCTACCTATTATAATTATCATTTAACCAATCTGCAAAAGGGGATTTGGTCCTATTACAGTAGCCGACATGATCAATCCACAATGGGGATTGATCCAATGAATAATATATTAGATAATAATAAGAATACACTTTGCAGTTACATTATTTCAACACTCCCCCTTAACAAGAAGGGTATTCTTCAACAACATCAGGTGAGAGAGAGGTTTGCATCATCAGCGACATCAGGAGGGAAACATCATTAATATCATATTGGAGCACTAACTGGCATATCTATAAATCATCGGAAGTTTTCTTCATTGGAAGGCATCATCATTCTCAAAGGAATGCAATCATCATCTACATCAATATGGATTAGTATAAAACTAATACATCATCATCATCACAGCATGAGGCTGGCTCATCATCATTATACTAGAATGGATTTATGTCATAGCTATCAATCCGGAAGCACAATTATAGTATCGTCTTATAGTCTTGCTTTACGTCACAACAATAAAGTTGGAAGCAAGATACTCATCCTGCTTTATGTCACAACCATAAGGTTGGAAGCAAGATGCTAGACTGGTTTTACGTCACAGCTATCCAGCCGAAAGCACAGTGCTAGCGTCATCTCATCATCTTGCTTTACGTCACAACCATAAGGTCAGAAGTAAGGTATACTTCCTGCTTTATGTCACAACCATTAGGTCAGAAGCAGGATACTAGATTGGCTTTACGTCACAGCTATCCATCCAGAAGCTCAGTACTAGTCCCATCGCATCTTCTTTCTTTACGTCACAACCATAAGTTCGGAAGCAAGGTATACATCCTGCTTTACGTCACAACCATAAGGTTGGAAGTAGGATACTAGACTGGCTTTATGTCACAACTATCCAGCCAGAAGTTCAGTACTAGTCTCATCACATCCTCTTGTTTTACATCACAACCATAAGGTTGGAAGAAAGGTATACATCCTGCTTTACGTCACAACCATAAGGTCGGAAGCAGGGTAATAGACTTGCTTTACGTCGCAGCTCTACAGACGGAAGCATAGTACTAGTCATATCACATCATCTTGCTTTAGGTCACAACCATAGGGTCGGAAGCAAGGTATATGTCCTGCTTTACATCACAACCATAAGGTCAGAAGAAGGGAATATTTCATCACAACAACTACTCCCCCTTTCGAGGAAGGTCCTTTCGGACTATGCCAAGCTTATCTCAGAAGTACTCAAACTTTACAAGATATCGGGTCTCGGTTAACACATCAGCAACCTGTTCATTCATGCTAATGTATTGGAGCTTTATGGCTCCTCTCTGCACCATGTCACGGATGTAATTATATCGGATTTCCATGTGCTTCGACTTATCATGAAATACAAGATTCTCTGTCATCTTTATGCATCTTTGGTTGTCACATAGAATCGGTTCCTTCCATCTCTAGGTCAAATAGACCGATCAACAACTTTCACAACTAGTAGAACACGCATCAATGTATTCTTCTTTCATTGTGTCGAGAGAAATGTTGGATTGCTTCCTACTTTGCCATGAGATCATGGCTGATCCCAAACTAAAACAACATCCAAAAGTGATTTTCATGTCAGCAATGCCTCCTGCCCAATTTGAATCAGTGTATCCACTCAATGTGAAATCATGATCTTCGTCATAACTGAGACCACAATCTAATGTACCCTTAAGATACCTCATCACATGTTTTGCAGCCACAAGGTGAAAATGTTTGGGCTCTACCAGAAACTGACTCAAGGTGTTCACGGCAAAACAAATTTCTAGTCTGGTGTTCATCAGGTACATAAACGATGCAATAATCTATCTATACAAGGTGGAATCAATCGATTCTGACGAAGTGTCGACCAACAGCTTCAGTTTCACTTCCATGGGTGTATTCATGGGCTTTCATTGCAACATGTCGAATCTCTTCAGGATTTTGACCACATACTTCCCTAGGTTAAGGAAGATTCTTTCTGGACTCTGCCATACCTCAAGACCTAAGAAATAATGCATTAGGCTAAGGCCTTTCATTTCAAATTCTGAGGCAAGTCTCTTCTTACATTCGGTGATGAGATTTTCTTCTCTAGTTAAGAATAAGTCATCCACATATAAAACTAATATCACTGGCTCATCATTCATAACCTTGAAATAGATGGTTAGAATCTGCTTTACTCTTGGTAAAGCCTAAGCTCGTCAAGAAACTGTCTATATGGCCATACCAAGCTCTAGGAGCTTGCTTCAATCCTTATAAGTCTTTCTTCAATTTACAAACATGAGACTTCCTGTCTTCAACTTCAAATCCTTGAGGTTGCTCTATATACACTTCCTCTTCAATGACACCATTTAGAAAGGTTGTCTTTATGTCCATCTAGTGTAACTTCCACTTCATCTTAGCTACAAGGGCTATGATGGTTCTGATCGAAGTGTATCTGGCTACAGGAGCAAATGTCTCTTCATAGTCAATGCCTTCTTTATGAGAAAATCCCCGAGCGACGAATCTTGCTTTATATTTTTCAATACTTCCATCAGCAACATGTTTTATTTTGAAGAGCCATTTGGAGGATACCACATATTTACTCTTTGGTCTGGGAACTATTTCCCATACATCATTCTTAATTATGGATTGGTATTCCTCTGTCATGGCATCTACCCATTCTTTCATCTGAAATGCTTCTTCAAAGCTGGTAGGCTCCTTCTCTAGGAGGTCACACATCAAAGCCGTATAACTAGAAAATGCCTTTGGTCTTTTCACCTATCTCGTGGTTCCTTGGGGAGCACCATACTTCTCCCCATCTTGAATAAGCTCTCTGGCCCAAGCTGGATTTCTTTTATGGAGGATTGTCAAGTGAGGTGGTTCTTTAAATTCCATTATATCATGATCTTCTAGAATTTACTCATCAGGGGAAATTACGTCTTCCCTCACTGGTTCTGCGGCTCTGGGAACCTCCCTCTCTGCAGTTATGGGGATTACAGGTTCCTCTTCATATACCTCTTCAAGATGGCATCTTCTTGATTTCTTGAGTGCTGCATATTCATTAAAGGTCACATCCCTGCTGATCTCAATGTGGCGGTGTCCAGGTATATAAATTCTGAAGGCCTTGGAGACCTCATATTATCCCACAAATATTCCTTTCTTTCCTAAAGGTTCCATCTTGTTTCTCTTCACTTTCAATATATGAATAAATACTAGGAATCCAAATATTTTGAGATGGCTTAACTCTGGCTTCTTTTTGGTGAACATCTCTTCTGGGGTCTTGAGCCCAAGTGCACTATGGGATAATCAGTTTTGCACATAAACAACTGTCATTGCTGCTTCTGCCCATAAGCACATAGGAAGATCTTGATCATGGATCATAGTCTTCACAGCTTCCATTATCATTCTGTTCTTTCATTTAGTTTGTTGGGGATTGTAGGGAGTAGTGAGTTCCCTCTTGATCCCAACAACTCTGCAGAAGTTCACGAACTCTTTTGAGGTGTATTCTCCTCTATTATCTGACCCGAGCATCTTAATATTTCTTTCAAAAAGATTCTCTATCAAGGATTTGAATTCCTTGAACTTGTTGAACACTTCATCTTTAGATTTCAAGAGATACACCCAGGTCTTACGAGAATAACCATCAATGAATGATACCTAGTATACATACCCACTAATGGAGGTTGATGTCATTGGGACACACACATCTGAATGAATGAGTTCTATGACTCCTTCTTCTTTGTTGTCTCTCTTCGGAAAAGGGTTCTTGATGTTCCTCCCTTGTGCACATCCATTGTATATGCCTTCATGGTCGACCTTAAGTTTTGGTAAACATGTGACCGCTTTGCATATGTATGGTAGAACCTTGTAGTTGATGTGAACTAATCTTCTATGCCAAAGTTCACGTGAGTTTTCAATGGCGTGGGCCATGGAAGTTTTCGAGTGACCCTTTAGTCTATACAAGACATTTTCTTCACTTCCAATGATGATTGCTTCATTTATGGTTTCTCCTTTAGCCCACATAAGAGCTTATCCATCTATAAAGGCAACTTTGTAGCCTTTCTTTTCTAAAGATGAAATGGAGAGTAGGTTCTTTTTCAAACCCGGTACATATAGTACGTCCTTCATTTTTAATGAATTCCCTGAATTCAGTTTGTAGTTTGATTCTCCCACTCCCTTGATGGGATATTGGTAATTATCTACAAGTGTCACTTTCTAAGAAAACTTTTTTTCTAAAGCACAAGAGAGAATGTTTTTTTGACCTGTCATGTGTTTGGAGACACCACTATCAATGAGCCACATCTAAGGATTAAGACATAGTCTTTGATCTATTTTCTTATCATCTTTGCAAGTGGCTCTTCATCTTCGACTGCATGGGCATGGTGCTTCTTATGTTTCCTCTTGTATTCTTCTCATCGGGATGGACATAATTTTGCAATGTGTCCCATATTCTCACAATGATAGCATTGTACAGATGAGTAGTCTCTTTCCCTTCGTTGTCCTCTCTTCTGAAATCTCTTTGGATGAGATTCTTTATTATTGAATTTGTTTGGCGATTGAGGCTCTTTATGAGTCTCTTTATGGAAGTAGGGTTTCTTCCTTCCACTTTTGGTGTGAGTAGCTAGGGCTTGATCATCATCTCTTTCTAGTAGTGCTTCACGGTTAGCTACTCTTGTTTCTTCTTGGATGCATTCTTCCCATAGACTATCAAACTTTAGTTTCTCCATTCAGGCACATATTGTTTAGGTGAATTCATCCCAAGGTCTTGTGAGACCATTTAGGGCTGTCGTTATGACTCATCTTCGTCTATGGTATCTCCAATCACTTCTAACTATTGTTTGAATTATGAAATTCTAGAGAAATATTCTTGGATCGTTTCTCCTTTCTGCATCCTCATATTCTTTAGTTGAGTTCTTAGATTCATATTTCGGTTTATGTTCTTTCCTTCATACAGTCTGCTTAGGGCATCAAACATTTCTTTCAGAGTGTTCTTTGATGACACATAAGTAATCAGGTGGTCTTTGATTGAATCTGCAATGATTCTTTGGGCCCTGATTTAGTCCTTTTGATGGTTTGCTTTCTCTGTGGCATCTTCGGGTTCCGACACTTCTTCTTTGATGAATCTTGCTAGGTCATTCTTTGCAAGGACCAGGCCGATCCTATACTTCCAGGCACATAATTTTTCCATGCCTTCGTGCTTGCAGACATCTTTTACCTGGAGCTAGGAAAATGACCAAAAAAAATGAAAGTGCTCAAAATCAAATTTTGAACTTACCAAGAGATGTGCTTGGCTGAGGAGAGTAGCCTGGTGTGCTTGTATATGAGAAAATCCAATGTTTACCCTTCCAAACTTGATCTACAGATTTCTAGACTAGTGCTTCTAGTTTTTTGGTACTCTGGTACTTTTGGTACTTCTAGTTCACTATTTTTCTGGTACTTCTGGTACTTCTGGTTCACTGTTTTTCTTGTACTTCTGGTACTTTTGTGAAACTAGGGTTTCACTTTTCGGGAGATCCACCCTCCCAAAAGGTGCGCTAATGATGCCAAAGTAATCCTTGAGGAAGGGCACACTTTTCTAGATGGTTTTGGGGCTGAAAAGCTTCACCATCAAAAAACCCTAATTTGCATGTACGGTAATAGTGACATTTTTCTCTTGCAAAAGATGCTCTCTTTAGATTGGCTCTGATACCATGTTAATGTTTATGCCATTATTATAGTTCTTTTCATTTCAATAGATAACAACAACATAAATACAAGATCACTGAGAAATACACAATCACAAAAGACACAACATTTATCCTGGGAAACCCTCTAGGGGAATAAAACCCAACAAAACTTTCTTATCATAGATAGCCAATACAATGCCAAGAGATAACTCAAGTTAATACAAAAGATCCTCTCCAAAAGATGTGCCACTCTCTCTCTTTCTTCTCCAACTGCAATTCCGAAACTTGTCTCTCAAATGAACAAATGAGTTGTGTTCTAAGTGAGGCATTGGCCTCTTTATTTATACAAGACTAGCACGTGTGAAGTGTCTCTTCACTGGCAGGGCCGACTTCTCAAACTAGGTGGTTATAACCACCTTTAATATATTCTGGGGCCTCTTTAATATCTGTTGGGGCTGACTTCTTATTCTGCCTATTATAATTATCATTTGACCAATCCACAAAAGGGGATTTGTTCCTATTATAATAGCCGACATGATCAATCCACAATGGGGATTGATCCAATGAATAATATATCAAATAATAATAATAATACACTTTGGATTTACATTATTTCAATAGTATCTTCCTTTTGGAGGTTTATCCCTCCCTTTATATTTGGAATATGTAGATTCCCTTGGAAGTCATTACTTCCCTTGAACAATAACTATTGATTATTTCTCATATATTATGCATGGTTTATTGTGGTGTATTGGTGTAACTATTCTACTATTGTTCATTTCTCATTGGATATAATTGAATATATAATCTGGTTGAAGTATAAGTTGAAAAAGTTTTAAAAAAACCAAAAAAAATAAAAAAATCATTGCAGTACAATGGGAGTGCAAGAGAGTACATTATGTGAGGAGAGGATGGTTGTATGCCTGGGTTGGCTATTGTAATTCTCCTTTGAATAGAAGAAGACCGATAATCATTGCCCGTGGTTTTTTCCCGATTTGGGTTTCCACATAAATTGCTTTGTCAAGTGTGTGTTTGTTGTTCTTGCTTTGATTCGTGTTTGATCTTGCTTAGTTTATGCTTTGTTATAGAACAGATTTATTTTGCTTCCGGTTCCCAACAATTCCAACGACCAACCAACAAAACCAAAATGCATCGACAATTCGACGTCTTCAAGAATGAATTCAACTAGGATGGAAACCATTTCAGCATAGACATCAAAAGCATCAAATTCAACGTGACCGTTAGTATGGGCTTGCTTCCTGATTTGTCTTCGCTGGAGATTTCCATTATTGGGAGACATTTCAATCTGGTGCTTGCATTCTAGTCCACATTGCCTACCCATATGACCCCACAAGTAGCGATCGACGAGCATCTCCTCTGCACGAAAGCTTCATTATTTCATCAGATGGCGCTAATAGCGAGCCATGGATGCCAACTGCATAGATTCACTATTTCTCTCTAATTATAGTATTTTAAATCTATGTATATTCCAATGATTTTTAAATCCCAACAACAAGAGTGATGTATGAGGCACTCTCCATGATTTCCCATCGAACTGACAAGGAAACAACTAGTGTGTGATCTTTCTCCACTCTATGATAGGGATGTTTTGATGGCACTCGAAAAGAAAATTTCTCTTTTTGCAAGGATGGGTCTCAAACATCCTTCGACAAAATAAGATCGACATATGTGTGTGAATTTCATCAAATTATGTTTTTACTCTAGATCCATTATCCTTCCACAGCGCTACGATCAATCTCTTCGATAGTGACGATCATACATGAATGATCATTTCCTTGTGCGACCACCATGTCCTCCATGCCCAAGCGTGAGTTCCTTTAAGAAACACATTGCAACAAATCAACTATTCAACTTTTGACTTCCAGTTCGCATATTTTTTTTTCTTTTAATACACCTGTGATTTGTAGTATGGGAGTGGGAGAGCCTCTTACTTGTCATCGACAATATATTTTTATTTTACTTTCCTTCATTTGATGAACTTTCTGATTTCTTATGCAGGTTTTTCTTCAGACAACAACATCCATGATCAATTTGTATGATGAAAAAATCTAGGAAAATGACCACTCCAAGATTCCCTTCATGCATCTCAAATAATTCTACGAGCTTCTCGAGCCAATCTTCCACCCAAGCTCAAAGTTTCTAGCTTTCTCCAAGTTCAAGTCACATGAAAATGAAACCAAAATGTTGTAGTCCATGCAATTGAGACAAGCATCTAAGAGAGACTACATTGTAACACACATAAAGACACACATGGTCCCAAGAAAGAAGGAGATAAATGTGGGGAAGGAATTCCATTACAAGTTTGTATTCCATATTTAGAGTTATTTATACAATAGGTAAATGGTTGAGAGATTGCACAACCTCCAACTAATCCTTTGTGTAGTTACATTTACCACTTCTTACATATATTTTACTTTAGTACTCATTATCGTGTAGTCTAATTTCTAATAACATATATGTGACGACTATTGGGGCCTAAGAGGCCCCCTCAATACCACCCTTTGTTGGTGCTTGGTAGCACTGACTAGAGCTTTGAATCTCCTTCCTTGAGCTGCTACCTCAATCTTGCCAATTGGTACAACTGTAGGTTAGGGTACAGACTTCCGAAATCCCTTTTGATTTCCATGTTGGGTTAATGATACCAGATAAGGACATTCTTTCCTTAGCGATGCACTAAACATTTTCTCCCCACATCTGTAGACAGGATGGTTGATAATCCTCTCTTGTGGAAGGGGTTTGAATAGCCAAATCATCGTCTGCTATATTGGGCATCATGATCTTTGTATCAGTAGAAACTATATGATTTGTAGAATGGTTTAGCCCCAATTCCCCTGCTCTTTCTTATAGAAACTTGACATGTCTTGTGAGATAGCCCAGGGATTGACATGACTAGTCACACCTAGCCCATTCTGTTAAATCCAAGACATGAGTTAACTAGCACATCGAGGAAAATTATTGTTATTCTCTAACAACTAGATAAATCAATATGATGAGGGGCGTGATATGGAAAACGTTATGTTGGATATCATGTTACATGTCACGTCATTTCTAACAGATTTGGCAGGTTGTCAGTGAATCTTCCCACTCGATTGAAATGTTTTCCCTTGTTCCTTTTCTTTCATACATGTGTCTTTTTCCCAATAGTTTAGAGCCTTTGAAATATGGAAAACACACAAAACTTGGATGATGTCATGTTGACATTAGCATGAATACGTGGATGCATGGCAAGTTGGGGTTGGTCCATGCAAGTGTTGAAGTGTCTTTCCAAGCTCGGCGTATGTATGGCTCATTCTAACATGGCGACCGAGAACAATGGTGGGACCCCTTACCACAGATGGTGATCTATGACAGACTTGAAATACACATGGATTTCCTATTAAGTGTTCTTCAGCTTTCTAGCTATCTAGGTGGATTACCATGTTGACTCTAGGTGGTGTTGAATGAGTGGTCCTATAGGCAGTGAGTTTTCTCGTGTGCGATCTTGGCAGGATAGAAATACCGTTGTCACAACCCTTAAGGAGTGGTATCCTTGTTCATTCTTTACCATGCGACACATTTTATTCTTTGACACATAGTAGCCTAAAACCATTGTTGCACCTTAATGATGCGTTAAATTCTGGATTCTTTTCCGATGCGACCATTGTCCTCCATCGTTGATTAGGCTCGCTTGCAACTGTTGGATGATTTGGCCCACACATCCTCCCATGCTCATTTTTTATGCCTCGGTTATGTGATACGGTTTTATTTGGGCGGGGGTTTAAACTTATTTTGGGCGAGATAAGCAACTTTCGTGCTCCTCATAAACACCCAACTATTAAGAATGAGTCTCGGGTCAGTCTCGAGCCCTTACGGCTTGGTTTTTTGCTGTACATTTCCTCATGCCCAACCATATGCTTTGTTTCTTTGATGTGTGAGCTCTACAAGCTTTCTTTCAATCTCTTGAATTTTGACCCCTTAATCTCGATCCTGATACATACTAGTGACAGGAACTAAACTAGTACTAACACTATGACAAGTAATTAACAATCTTGTGTAACTCCGAGCGTTTCATATGAGGCACACCTTTCGCATGTTTTCCTACATGGACTTTTAAAATAAATCTTTGTAATTCCCATCTTATTACCAAAAATGAGTATGCCTTTTTCACATTGATTTTGTCCAATGCATATCTAGATGAGGCATAGAACGAATGAACTACTATTGAAACAGAATGGGCTAACTCTGGAGCAAATTTTCCTCCATAGTTACCTTTCCTGCGGGTTCCTCTGCAATGCGGTTTTAAATTTCCGGCCAATCCAAAACTCTGATGGATTTTCTAAACATCTAGGTTGGTTTAAAATGAGGCAAAATTCCTTGATAAGGTTTTAAAATGCATGGAAGTTTGATCCATGCAAAACTCAGGCTACCCCTGAAAATCTGACCAGATTCAAGTCTAATTTTTTACCTGAAAAGAAAATCTGGCCAGATTCAAGTCTAATTTTTTACCTGAAAAATGAGTATGTTTGCTACGGAGTTAGCGTACTCCCTATTGAAACCACTACTCCGTTTAAAAATTCTGGTGTGTGTTCTTCATACCGTTGAAAAACACTTCGTATTTAATGATGATGGGATTTAGGCACGCCCCGCGATCTGGTCATAGTATTCGTTATCTCCGTCTCCATGACAGTGCATGGATGACACGCTTTGAAGATTTTGGCGACATCTGTTCATAGCAGTATCAGTCAACGAGAGATGTGTCAGTCTCCGGTGCTCTCCTGCCTCGTATTTATAAAGGACCCCATTCATTGGTTTCCACGAAATCTCATTGCAGCACTACCACCAATCAGAGCTGCACTACCGTTGAAGAGGTCGATCCTTATTTTCAAAGATGGCGGAGCAGTACAAGCAGTATGGGCAGGAGAAGGCTGGATAAGCTCAACAAACAACTCAAGTAACGATATATATTATTTGTACTCTCATTTTCTTTAGTATGGACGTTTTTAAAAACTTACTGTTATTGATGGTATTGTATATTTTGTTTTGCTAAGGGGGTAATGGGAACTGCTCAACAGAAAGCATCTGAGGCAGCCAGTCCTGCGCAAGACAAGACTGGTCAGATATGACTCAGGAGAAGACTTCTCAGGCGACTGACGCGACCAAGGGAATGGGTCAGTCCGCCATGGGTACAGCCCAACATGGGAAGGAACAAACTGGCTCTTTCTTCCAACAGGTAGTTGATAATTTTATTTAAAAATATTGCATTTGTCGTTTTAGAAGAACTGATTGAACAGATGACCAATTGAATTTGAAGTTTTTTTTTTTTTATTAAGACATAGAGGGTCAAGATTAAGACATAGTCTTTGATCTGTTTTCTTATCATCTTTGCAGGTGGCTCTTCATCTTCGACTGCATGAGCATGGTGCTTCTTATGTTTCCTCTTGTATTCTTCTCATCGGGCTGGACAAAATTTTGCAATGTGTCATATTGTCACAATGATAGCATTTTACAGATGAGTAGTCTCTTTCCCTTCGTTGTCCTCTCTTCTGAAATCTCTTTGGATGAGATTCTTTATTATTGAATCTGTTTGGCGGTTGAGGCTCTTTATGAATCTCTTTGTGGAAGTAGGGTTTCTTCCTTCCACTTTTGGTGTGAGTAGCTAGGGCTTGATCATCATCTCTTTCTAGTAGCGCTTCACGGTTAGCTACTCTTGTTTCTTCTTGGATGCATTCTTCCCATAGACTATCAAACTTTAGTTTCTCCGTTCAGGCACATATTGTTTGGGTGAATTCATCCCAAGGTCTTGTGAGACCATTTAGGGCCGTCATTATGAGCTCATCTTTGTCTATGGTGTCTCCAATCGCTTCTAACTGTTGTTTGAATTATGAAATTCTAGAGAANCTGCATCCTCGTATTCTTTAGTTGAGTTCTTAGATTCATCTTTCGGTTTATGTTCTTTCCTTCGTACAGTCTGCTTAGGGCATCAAACATTTCTTTCAGAGTGTTCTTTGATGACACATAAGTAATCAGGTGGTCTTTGATTGAATTTGCAATGATTCTTTGGGCCCTCATTGTGTCCTTTTGATGCTTTGCTTTCTCTGTGGCATCTTCGGGTTCCGACACTTCTTCTTTGATGAATCTTGCTAAGTCATTCTTTGCAAGGATCAGGCCGATCCTATACTTCCAGGCACATAATTTTTCCATGCCTTCGTGCTTGCAGACATCTTTTACCTGGAGCTAGGAAAATGACCAAAAAAAATGAAAGTGCTCAAAATCAAATTTTGAACTTACCAAGAGACGTGTTTGGCTGAGGAGAGTAGCCTGGTGTGCTTGGATCTGAGAAAATCCAACTTTTACCCTTCCAAACTTGATCTACGGATTTCTAGACTGGTGCTTCTGGTTTTTTGGTACTCTGGTACTTTTGGTACTTCTGGTATTTTCTGGTACTTCTGGTACTTTTGTGAAACTAGGGTTTCACTTTTCGGGAGATCCACCCACTCAAAAGGTGCATTGATGATGCCAAAGTAATCCTTGAGGGAGGGCACACTTTTCTAGATGGTTTTGGGGCTGAAAAGCTTCACCATCAAAAAACCCTAATTTGCATGTACGGTAAGAGTGACATTTTTCTCTTGCGAAAGATGCTCTCTTCAGCTTGGCTCTAATACCATGTTAATGTTTATGCCATTATTATAGTTCTTTTCATTTCAATAGATAACAACAACATAAAGACAAGATCACTGAGAAATACACAATCACAAGAGACACAACATTTATCCTGG
>SNQJ01S0017247.1:45520-70163 GCA_010110895.2 Picea sitchensis
CGAGAAACTGAAGACAAAAAAACCCCTGCCTACTACCCACAAAGAAACTTCTCCCTGTATCAGCATCTTCCAACGATCATCCATCCATACCTCCATCGATTTGGGGCTGGGCCATAACCCCGTAAACTTTCCGATGAGGGCCTTTTCAGCTAGAAGGAGGGCAAGACTGTAAGGGTCCTCTGGAGATAGCTCTAGAGAGGGGATCTCCTCCATATTCTTAACAAACTTAGACAGATCAGGCTTGGATTTAGGTCCTGCCGAGCGGACTAACGTTTTGAAATCTTCCAAAGGGTATTCTTCCAACTCGGCAGTCGGATCTGGGGCCATCGTGGCTGGGCGACGACCACCAGCAACCAAGAAAATGGAGCAGGTCGCAGAGGCAAGACCACTGCTCCAAAAATGCATGCAAACGAACGTCAATCTGCGACAAAGAGCGCACGACTGCTATAGACGAAGGTCGTGCCCCTCTCCAAGCGATTTCGACAGGGACGAGGGTGGTAGCGATTTCAGAAACGATAGCGACGAGGGTGACAGCTAGGGTAAACCCTAGCCGTAGAGGAAATCGCCTGGGCCTCTTCTCATTCCGTGCGTTCCCTTTGATCCTTTCTTAAAGTTGAAGGACATGGGGGTGGGCTTTGATCCCGGATTTATAACAAATGTTATCTACAACCAACACCTTCGGATAATACATGTGAGCATACACTAACAAGAAAAATAGTTGATACACATGTAATTGGGATAACATATGATTAATTCTCTCTCGTATTATGATTTGAACTATATATTAATCCTATAGAATTTAAACGAAGTATTTCTAATGCTTATTTATGATTAGAAACATGAATGTGATCACTTCCACTTTTTAGAAATTTACTTCTTATGAGTTGTATTCATAACCTACAAATAATAAATCCACCTAGGGTGAATCCTTCCGTTATTTTCTGATTTATTTGAAATTGGATTTTCTTAATGGCTATAGTCTTATATGAAATTCATGAAGGGAAATAGAAAATGGGCTTAACAAAAAGACTTATTTGAAATTGGATTTCCTTAATGGCTATAGTCTTATATGATCAATAAGCAAAATTCATGAAGGGAATTAGAAAATGGGCTTAACAAGAAGATCCCAAATGTTGAGTATTTAAATGTTGGAGAAACATATAAACTTTTGCAAACAATCCACATTATTATTCCAAAAGTGCTTAGTTATAGAGGAGATTATCTTTCTAATAAGAAAAGTGCAAGAAACACGGTAAGGATTCCATCACCATTCAAAAGTTTCAATCAAGAGGTTGGAATAGGTCATTTGAAATTCTATTGTGATGGTTTTCCATTTGAGGTCATCTTGATGCTTTTGCAGCATGTTCAAAATGAAGTTGGGCTTTTTATCCATTGCAATATTACCTCATCTTCTTATTTAGAAACCATTCATCACCTTCACAAATGCCATTGTGTAAATGATTTATACCCACACCATTGAACATATACCATTGTTTCAATGTGCCATTGAACATATACCATTGTTTCAATGTGAATTTGAAAGTGCCTACAATCCTTTGAACAAAATTTTGTAGTGAGATTTTTTTGTTAGAGTTGAATTTGTTCCTCAAAGTGGGAATATTCCTCTTACAAACCTTGGGAGTCCTATTCAGGAACATAATTTTTTGACTTAAGAATTTGTGGTAATAATAATGTAAATATTGTATGAGGGTTATTTCTTCATAAAACTATTAGCTATGCATTGTTTTTAGTTTCACTTAATGACCCGAAGGAATTTTTTTTAGCTTTGGTTAGGAAATATAATCTAGATGCATATTCAAAAAAATTTGTTGATGGGTAAATGAAACCAAATTATAGAGAAAAATAATGATCTTTACAATTTTGACATTGTATTCTTGAGCATTTGTGATTAATGTTTTCAAGATCAAACTTTCTGAAATATGATGTGCTTTGCTTGTAGGTGGCATTCAATTCTTCCAATGAAAAGTCCAACTCAAAAAATTTAAAGAAAATATGAATGAAACTAGACACCTAATTCTTGAGGTGTTCATAGCACCTCATATTGCTGGTGTGCTAAGTTATTCAGATACCCACACAAATGGTTTTTAATTTTATTTTTGTTGTCATGTGTTGTAATGCAACTAAAATTTATAAAGGGGTTGTTAGAAGCTTGTACATCCTTATTTTGAGTTATTAGATAGATTTTTATTGTACTGAAAATAATATTTATTTGTCAAACTAAGAAATGGGTCTATTGAAACAGAGTTGCCAAGTTTTGGGCGAACATGAAACTTGGAGGAGAATACCTACGCATACCCGTCCTTGTCTTCGATGCCAAATCTAAGACTTGCCCCGTTTAAAATCTTAGTCGTAAAAAAAATTCAAACAAGAAGAAAATTCCAAGTTAGAGAGAGAAATTGTTAAAGACTTAAAACCCCGTGGCGACCTACCAATGAATAAATCAAATAAAAGAATGAGTTATGGAAAAAAATATGCAATTTGGAGAAGTTTGCATAGGAACACATTAGAGTCAACATTTTTAGTCTTGGAAACCTTTTGAAAAAATGTGAGCAATCACAACCTTTAAATTTTTTTAATAGCCGACTTCTAATAGTTATTTATGAATATGCCTTCTCAACTTTGTCTAGGTTTTTCATAAAGAAAAAGTCTCTAATATCTGAGCTACTAGAAGCATACATAATTTGTTCTTATAATACTTGGATTTTTTCCTAATATGTTCAAGTTATTTTTCATTCTACATAGTAGATTCAATTGTTCAAGACAACACTAACTCAAGTATTGGGTGAAGGTAAGAAATTTTGCGACTGCACACAATCATATGAATTTAAGAAACTATAATTTGTTGATAATAATAAAAATTGAAAATTAAAACTATGGCCTAAATAGAGATGAAAGTGAAACACACAAGCTTATTGCATTTTATTGCGAGACTATAAATATAGTGTGGAGTTCTCTTATTTAGCATTACTGTTGGGAACAAAATTAATATAGTATTCTCTATTCATTGTGAAGAAATATCATAAGTTGGATTCAAGTGGTGATGTTATATCATGGTAGCAGGTTGTGGAGGGAAAAGAGTTGTGCATGTTGGTGGGAAGAGAGTTGTGTTGGAGATTTTCAACTTTGGGCAGTCATTCTCCATAAGTAAGTATAAGAAGACCCATATACACCATTACATAAGCCCTAGGAAGAAGTTGAATACCCAGGAAGAGAAGTTAGACCCACAAGAAAATAATAACGTAATTGAAGACCCATAAATAAGAAGTCGGCCCCAAACTGACGCCCAGATGAATATAAATACAGAACTATATTATTTCATTTGAAAATTCAGAAAACTACTTCTACAGAGAGCATAAGGCATTTGCAACTGGAGTTTTGGTAATTTTGTTATTTTTGGTTTTTCTGGTATCGTGGAGGGTGCACCACACTTGGAGAAGCTCTTGCTTGGTTATTCTGGGTCATCTTAATGAGGCGCTAGGTCTTCGAGATGCCAACCTTGGGGATGATCTTCTTTATATGGTATTTTGGCTATTGATGGTGATGTACTGGTAATATCTTGGATTGAATTCTTCTATGGAAAGGTTGTTGGGTTTTCTCCCAAGTTTGGGTTTCCTAGGATAAACTCTTGTGCTCTTGTGTGAACTGTGCATGGTTAATATTTCTAGTTGTTATTTCCATTTTATTGTTATAGTTGATATTTTCAGTGTATAATTGTTCTATGATAATTGTGATATAAAAGTAAATCTTGTTTGCAATTGTTAAAGAACAAGTTGTAGGTTGGGAAAAGCCTGACCCAACCAAAAAAATCATGTGCTACAATTTGGGAATCCTACACCCAATGTCACCTCGATGTAGGTCTTGCACTTGGGGGGTGACTAAGGTTACTCCTAGGAGGCAATCCCGGAGAACCTAGAGGGAATGAGAAGGATGAAGGGAGGTGTAAGGAGAAGTCCTCCGAAAGTTCAAGTGATGGAAAAATAGATTGGCTGAAAATGGAAAGTAAAGAGAGGTAAATGGATACTGAGTAAAGATATAGTTGTGCGTGCACCTGTACCTGTCCGAGACACAAGAAAAGACACTTTTCCAACCAATTATAGTAATGGATCATAAATTTAATCTTGATTTCCTAAAATAAAGTAGCATACAAGTTAGTAAATCAGCAATAGATTACATCCAAATCAACAAGTAAAAGGTCTATATTAGTTAGCAATGTCAACAATAAAACTAGTAACCAATGTGGACCGAAAATAGCACTTCAAGACTGAATAAAGATGGTTGTCACAAAAGTAAAATTTTGCAGTAGTATATCAGCGTTATGGATGTAGCATTCAATGAAGTACAACAACAAATCTTACTATCAAAAAGTGATAAAATCTATCCCAATAGATGCACCTAGGTTAGTAGGTTAAACTACCAAAGTTAGAGGGCTAATCTAGGGTTAGTTTGTGAGATATTAGTGGTTATGGTTAGAGTTTTAGGCATTCCTAATGGATTTAGGTTAGTTTTACTAAAGAAATAATAATTTGTGGGAGAAAGAGGACACCCTAAGGGAGGAAGAATCCCCAAGGCATCAATATCATTATTCAAAGGAGACAACTTCAAAACTTGAAATTTGTACGTTTACCAAGGAAACAATTTATTTCTCCCATGCAATATGTAAATGAATAGTTCCTTTAAGAAAGGGTTAATGAATTCAATAGAATATGAAGAAGCTATATAGGCTACTTCCTTGGGGTTGTAAACCCTTTTACTCACCAAGGCAAGCTTCTCTTATCTAGGGTTTTAACTAGGAGGGTGTATGCAATTATACGCCTCTTAGTAAACCCTTATGAAGCAATATTCCCTTATAAATAAAATGATGGAAACAAAAGTAACGGTGAATTCCCTTATACCACCATACTTGGCTCAAGAAAATAAAACCTTTAACTTGTACAAATGATAATACAATGAAATAAATGACACCTTCAAGGATTAAAAGGAAATAAAAGCTAGACTTACCACTAAAAAAACAATGAAGAAAGAGTTCCAAGGCTAGCGCACCATATACATCAACCATAACTAAGACATAGCCATAAAAAAAAGAACAAGAGAGAGAACTATCCAAAGAGAGTGAAAATTTCAGTCCAAGATCCTCTCACAATAGAGAGTTGTGTTATGAAAATGAGATCTTATGATCTCTATTTATTCAAAATGTAGCTAACATAGTTTTTCCACATAATATTAGGGAAAACACAAGGTTAGGGGTCAACAACCCTAATATTTCCCCTTTACAAAGATAATATTTAAAAGTTCTGTTTAATTTCACTTTTGCACAAAGAAAACCCTAAAACGAAGGTGACGTCATCCCTTGAAGGAGGACGTTTTGGAAAATTAATAAAGTCGTTGGAGATGGGATGAAAATTAGGGCCTCCAAATGCCATGTGGAAATCATTTGGATCCTCTCCACCTCAAAATTCCATGTTTCATGCTCTGATTCATCATCAACCACCATATACCCCTCAAATGTGATGTCAAGCCCTTAGGGAGTGACGTTTTTCCCCATCTGGGAAAGTCATTTGGAATGCAAAGGGTGGAATATGTCTATCCAGCTGTCTCCTAGGCCTCTGAAAGCATCTCTTTGTCATCTGGAATGTGGGCCTATTTCATCCATCCTGTGGGTTGCTTTCCCTCATGGAATCCCAAGCTAGGCTTATTCTTCCAAAACTTGCCACCAACTTGTACTTGTAAGACAAATGAATACGCCCTCCAAGGATATCAAGTCAAAGTATCATTATGAGTGAATCAAGTCAATAAAAGAGCCATTAAAGCATGTATGCCAGAACTACATCATACAAACATGTTCTTAAGAAACTAGACATTTTTCCAATTTTGGTTGTGGGTGGATTGGCATGGTACTTATTTTCAATTGATCAAACCCCCTAAGTCTAGGAAAAACCCAATCCAAGTCATGTGAATGAAATGAAATGGATGGGGGAAGTACTCAATGGGAAAGAGGTTCATGATATGCAACAATCCATAGTATCTCATTTATGGGTGCCTTTGTGGAGGGTGTGTCTCACCTTCATCCATAATGCATTTTTTCCAAGCCCATCAATTGCCTTTTATCTTTCTTTATTTGTAATTTATTTCAATATATCATAGGGTGAATTGGAGGCCACTTCCCTAGTGTTGTGACCATATATCGACAGTTTCACCCACAAGTACTTTCACATAAATGAGAAGGTTAGTTCATGATGAGACCCCATTTCCCTTAGCCATGCAACTAAGAGCCATTACCCCATGTGATAACGAGAAATGGTAATTCCATGCCGTTAGATACCCATGGAAGTGTTAGTTTGTCTCGTGATGAGACCCCCTATCCTCAATGAATCCTTTAAGCATTTTTATTTATTATTTTCATGGGGTCCATATTTTCTTGTGGAGAATATTTTCATTAATTTCTCGAGATCCCTTGGGCAAAGAATCTAGAAGGTTCTTTCATTAGGATTTTATATTTTTACATCTAACTCCCCTCTAGGCCTTCAACCCCTTCTTCTCATGAAATGAGGAATGGTCCTTTCTAGGGCTAGTCTACCCCAAAATCCCAAGAGATGATTTCATGAGAGGAAATAATGATGGAAATTGGTAAGTATGGTCGGGAGTGGCACAATGAATCATCAAAGGAAGCTCCCAGAAACACCCCATCCTAAGGGTGACCATATACTTGAGTTCCCCAAGATAACCAACAACATTTAAACAAGTAAAAGGCATAGCTTCCAAAGAAGATGTCTGATAATAAAGAATAACCTTTGATATACAAGATAGAATGCCTCAAATATTGAAATGATACCTACAATCAAAACTGAATTGTACGACATGGAGCAAGACCCAAGTGACTTGCGGTGGAAAACTAGTGTGGATGATGACCAACTGTTGGATCACTGTGGTGGAGATGCGAGTCTCTAGTTGTGCAAAAGGATATTTCTAGTCATATGGTCTATCGAAACTCCATATCTGCAATTTGAGGGCCTCGAGACATAGTCTCCTTAGTTATCCACAAAATTAGGATAACATATGGATCCTACTTGGGGATATTTGCTCGCCGTAGAATGCATGAGAACCACAACATCTCCTAGTAGACATGTTCCTGCAAGGAAACATCAAGCTGTCAAGTGCAGAATGGCCTAATCATCCTCGTTCTCATATGTTCATAATCAAAACCAACTAAGCTATAAAAAGAAAATTTTGACAAAATTTCTAACCAAGTATACATATATTATGATGAAATCAATAATGAAAATAGAGAAAAATGAAAATGCAATGCAACTAAACTAATATGAGCAAACAAAATGCAAGATACAAGAAGGAAAGATGACTTACCTACTTTCCTAGGTTTCTGGGACCCTAAAGATTAAGTCTTGAAGGTATTAGGTGAAATTGTACAACCAGTGCAACCACCTAATCATCGTACGAAGACATTTCCCCCTGTGCTTAATCATGTGAAACAAAAAATATAAGTATAGAAAATAATAATCATTAGACTAAATAAACATCTAATCAATCATGAAATAAAACTCATGGAGATGGGTGGGACGGAGGTAATCTTGTTTAAAAGAGAAACCACAATCTTGATCGTCTTGAAACTCCCAATTGCAAGCATAGCTAGAAGCTTGATCTATCCACCTCTAAAGTGGACTGGAATATGTAGATGATGGCTCATATTCATCCTCATCAACACAATCATTGATCCTCAAAGATTGAGAAGATGTGAGATAACTCAAGAATACCCCATAATTCACCTAAGGGGGAGAAATGAGGTACAAGACAGGATTAGGTCTAGAAGAAGAAAAGCATTGCCTCTTTGTCTATGAACCCTCATGAGAATCTCCAATATGACAAAAATTTCTCTTCGTAGAGTGAAACTCTAATTACCTTGGGATGGCTATGTCTTGGTACTCTTCAAAAATCAAGGGTGAAAATGTCTGAAAATCATCATAGAAAAAATATGTGTCCCCAAAAGGATATGAATCACCCTGAAGATGTTGTGACAAGTCATTCTGAAATAGATCAAGAAAATCTATGATCATGTCACCATCACCATCCCAAAAATGTGATTCATTTATGCATGGAGACCAATCCTTTGTTTGTGTGTTTCCCTCAATGTTGTAAGTGGGATCTCTGTCAAAGGTGAAAAGTCTCATGTCCCATCCACATTTTCCAACATGTTGATCAATTGTATCTTAGGGCTCTTCTAGTGCTCCTTCACTTCCAAGTTCATGGAACAAGTTGTCATCAAGATCCTTGAAATGTTCATAACTTATATTGTTCTCTTCTTGATGAGTAGGAGGAATAGCATCCTGGATGTATTCATCTGAGTCATTAAGTGAAAGCACTTCATCTTCATTAAATGCCTCCTCGAAATCTTCAACATGATAAGCTTCATCAATATCTTCTTGGAAGATTTCTTCATAAGCATGTTCTTCAAGCATCTCTTTTACTTGATTCATCATCTCTTCAGTGGATTCATTAGCATTTTTTTCCCTTTCCATCAACAAAATTTCCTTCCATGAGGGATGTTGGGGTCTTGATTGATTCTGAGGTGCCATAGTACTATCGACTAGAAGGACAACTCAAAGGAGTTTCTAGGGGAGAGAAAGGATTATCAAAGGATGAAAGGGGAGAGTAGGGGAAAGGTAAGTAATGGAAAGGTGGTTTTGGGAAATGGTGGAGTCACCAGAAAAACTTTGAACAAGGTTTTTCAAAGGAAAATGGGTAATTTCTTGGAGTGGAGTTGCTAAGAAAGCTCGAGGTGAAGGATTTGGGAAAGAGACTTGCCAAAAGTTCCATTTTAGGGCACTAAGAGGATTCAAAATCCTCCTTGGAAATGAAGACAAAATGTTATAGCACAAGTTGTAGATTGCTAAAATACTGACCTAACCAGAAAAATCATGTGCTACAGCTTGGGAATCCTACACCCAATGTCACCTCGATGTAGGTCCCGCACTTGGGGGGTGACTAAGGTGACTCCTGGGAGGTGATCCTAGAGACCCTAGGGTGAATTAGAAGGATGAAGGGAGGTGTAAGAAGTCCCCCAGAAGGTCAAGTGATGTAATAATATATTGATTGAAAATGGTAAGTAAAGAGAGGTAAATGGATACCAAGTAAAGAGATAGTTGTCGATGCCCCTGTGCCTGCCCGAGACACAAGAAAAGACACTTTTCCAACCAAGTATAGTAATGGATCAGAAATTTAATCTTGTTGTCCCCAAAATACAGAATCATACAAGTTAGTAAATCAGCAATATACTACATCCAAATCATCATGTAAAAGGTCTATATTAGTTATCAATGTCAACAATAAAAATAGTAACCAATGTGGTCCAAAAATAACACTTCAAGACTGAATAAAGATGGTTGTCATAAAAGTAAATTTCTGCAGTAGTATATCAGCCTTATGTATGTATCATTCAATGAAGTACAACATAAAATATGACCATCAAAAAGTGCCAAAAGCTATCCCAATAGATGCAGCTAGGATAGTAGGTTAAACTAGCAAAGTTAGAGGGTTAGTCTAGGGTTACTTTGTGAGATATTAGCGGTTAGGGTTAGAGTTTAAATCAACCCTAATGGCTGTAGGTTAGTTTTGATATAGAAATAATAATTTTTTGGAGAAAGAGGATTCCCTAAGGGAGGAATAATCCCCAAGGCATCAAGATCATTATCCAAAAGAGACAACTTAAAAACTTGAAATTTGTACGTTTACCAAGGAAAAAAATTATTTCTCCCATGTAATAAGTAAATGACTAGTGCCTTTATGAAAGCGTTAATGAACTCAAGAGAATATGAAGAAGCTATATAGGCTACTTCCTTGGGGGTTTAAACCATTTTACTCCCCAAGGAAAGATTCTCTCAGCAAGGGTTTTAACTAGGAGGGTGTATGCAATTATACTCCTCTTAGTAAACCCTTATGAAGAAATATTCCCTTAGCAATCAAATGGTGGCAACACAAGTAGGGGCATATGCCTTTATACTCCCTACTTGGCTCAATCAAATAGAACCCTTTACTTGTACAAATGATAATAAAATGAAATAAATGGCACCTTCAAGCATTAAAAGGAAATAAAAGCTAGACTAACTACCAAAAAAGCAATGAAGAAATCTGTCCAAGGCTAGCGCACCATCTCCATCAAACATAACTAAGAAATAACCATAAACAAAAGAAAAAGAGAGAGAACTAGCCAAAGAGAGTGAAAATTCCAGTCGAAGAGCCTCTCAGAATGGAGAGTTGTGATATGAAAATGAGATCTTATGATCTCTATTTATACAAAATGTAGCTAACATAGTTTGTCCACATAATATTAGGGAAAACACAATATTAGGGGTTAACAACCCTAATATTTCCCCTTTACAAAGATAATATTTAAATTTTTTGTTTAATTTCAATTTTGCACAAAGAAAACCCTAAAACAAAGGTGATGTCATCCCTTGAAAGAGGACGTTTTGGAAAATTGAGTAATTCGTTGGAGCTAGGATACAAAGTAGGGCCTCCAAAGGCCATGTGGAAATCATCCAAAGCCTCTCCACCTCAAAATTTCATGTTTCATTCTCTGATTCATCATTAACCAACATATTCCTCTCAAATGTGACGTCAAGCCCCTAGGGAGTGATGCTTTTTCCCTTCTTGGCAAGTCGTTTGGCATGCAAAGGGTGCGATATATCTATCCAACTGTCTCCTAAGCCTCCAAAACAATCTCTTTGTTGTATGGAATGTGTTCCTATGTCATTCATCATATGGGTTGGTTTCCATCATGGAAGCCCAAGCTAGGCTTGTTCTTCCAAAACTGGCCACCAACTTGTACCTGCAAGACAAATGGATATGCCCTCCAAGGATCTCAATTCAAAGGATCATGATGAGTGAAAAAAGTCAATAAAAGAGACATTAAATGATGTATACCATGACTACATCATACAAACATGTGCTTAAAAAACTAGACATTTTTCCAAGTTTGGTTGTGGGTGGGTTGGCATGGTACTTCTTTTCAATGGATCAAACCCCCTAAGTATAGGAACAACCATATCTAATTCATTTGAATGAAATGAAATGGATGGATGAAGTACTCAATTGGAATGGGGTTCATGATATGCAAGGGTCCATAGTATCTCATTTATGGGTGCTTTTGTGGAGGGTGTTCCGCACCTTCGTCCATAATGCATTTTTTCCAAGCCCATCAATTTCCTTTTATCTTTATTTCTTTGTATTTTATTTCAATATAGCATATGACAAGTTGGAGGCCACTCCCCTAGCATGGTGACCATATATTGACAGTGTCACCCACAAGTACTTTCACGAAAATGGGAAGGTTGGCTCGTGATGAGACCCCATTTCCCTCATCCATGCAACTGAGATCCATTAATCTAGTGTGATGACCAAAAATGGTAATTTCATACCGTTAGATAGCCATGGACATGATAGGTTGGCTCATGATGAGACCCCTATCCTCAACTAATCCTTTAAGTGTTATTGTTTATTCTTTTCATGTGGTCCTTATTTTCTTATGGATAAGATTTTCATTGCTTTTTCGAGATCCCCTAGATGAATCATCTGGAAGGATCTTTGATTAGGATTTTATATTTTTCCAAATAACTCCCCTTTGGGCCTTCAACCCCTTCTTCCCATGAAATGAGGAATGGTCCCTTCTAGGGTCAGTCTACCAAAAAATCCCAAGAGATGATGTCATGAGGGGAAATAATGATGGAAAGTGGTAAGTATGGTCAGGAGTGGCATGATGAATCATCAAAGGAAGCTCCTAGAAACACTCCATCGTAAGGGTGGCCATCTACTTGAGTTCCCCAATCCAACCACCAACATTTATACAAGGTAAAATGAATAGTTTCCAAAGAAGAAGTCTCATAATAAAAAATAACCTTTGATATAAAAGCTAGAATGTCTCAAATATTGAAATGATACCCACCATCATACCTGACTTGTACGGCATGGAGAAAGACCCAAGTGACATTTGGTGGCAATATGGTGTGGATGATGACAAAGTATTGGTTCACTGTGCTGGCCATATGGGTCTCTAGCTATGCAAAAGGATAATGTTGGTCATGTGGTCTCTTGACACTCCATATCTGCAACTTGAGGGCCTTGAGACATAATATCCTTAGTTATCCACAAAATGGGGATAACAATAACAATAATCATAATTCAATAAATATCAAATATGAGAATAACTAAAACACCAACATGGTCTCAGAGCTAGTTGAAATATTTCCACTACACAGTTTTTGTTTACCACCGCATAGACCTAAACTTTCCAATATTGTTCAGAAAACTGTTGGAAGACGTTGAGATTAATATTGCCATTGATTAGCTCTCCCTAGCCTAGTGCACCTCTTGGTGGTCTCAAACCGCAACTTAGTGAAAGTTGAAATTCCACCTAAAACCCACTACTGCAGTTACAACAAACTTATTTGCGAAGCTCACTGAGCATTTATTGGGCCGAGTTGAGGAAAATGTTTTGTATGCAACAACTTGCCTTTCCCTATTTCACCTACTGCACTTCTCAGATTGAATTTCTGTCCAATTTGAAATTTTAGGGTTTTTAGGATTATTGACATTCTCCTAAACATTGAACTTTATTCTATATTGATTTTGTGATTTCTTCATCGACTGATGGTGTCTAGTTTTAGATTAAATGACAAGTTGGATGGTTCTACAAATATCAGAGGTATGCACTTGTATATGTTTCAAATTTATATCATTTAGCATAGCATGAGGGTGCTTGTAGGAGATGTACATTTAGCCAAAGGTCATTTCTTGACAACCAGTGACTGTAGATCCAAAGGGTTCCTAGATATAGTGCACTCAAAGGAATCCCAAGAGTTGGAGGTAGCAGTGGTGATGTCTCCTACAATATATGACAAATGGGACAACAAAAATTAAGACTCCAGGTTTGCATATCAAGTTTGATATTTTATAGTGTTGCATCTTAAGTAAATTTTGTAATTGGGACAACAATATTCAAAGATCTATTACTATTGAGTACTTTTTCTATCAAATGTTTTGAATATTTTTAGTACAATTATAATTGTGTAAATGCTCATTGTTTAGTACTAATGATGCACTTATTTACAAGATGAATTTGATCTCTTGTAGGAGATGTTCTTGGTTGTTGTCTTTGTCCCATGCAGGTTACTATGGAGGTCACAACAATAGAAAAGTGTTTCTCTTGTCTTTTGTCCTTATTTTTCTATGGGTAGGTTACCACAGAGGAATGATTGGTAACAACACTAGAAAATTGTGGTTCATGTTTCCTATTTTTGTTCTTGTTCATATTTCCTTATCATAAGAATATTGTTCTTATTTGTTATGTTTTCTTGTTATTGCAGTTGTTCTGGGCATGTCACATGTGATAGCTTTAAGAGGGAGCTATAGTGACAGTTGCAGGAGGCAACATATTGGATGGTCTCTAGTTTGAGACATGGAGTAGACTATTTAGACATGGAGTTGTATACATGATAGTATACATCCACATACCGAAGGTGAAGAAGATGAAGCTAGAACCTTTTAGAAAGAAGGATACCTTTGTGGGATATAGAGTGTTCCATATTGAGATTCATAGTGAGGAGAAAAAGGCTATAAAGGATTACCATGCAGATTCATCTAGCTCAGTTGTTCACTCTTCAGATCATCAAGAAGAGTCAGTAGAGCCAGTCAATGCATCTACCTAGAGATGTTGCAGTGACCAGTAAGAGACCAAAATGGCTTTGTGATACATTGCAGGATGCAATGAGACATGCATATCTTTGTGATACTCATATATTCTCGAGTTATATGACACCGATCAGTCATATCATTGATTCCAAAACCTTCCAGTTATGAGGAGAAGTAGGTGGATCCACCAGTGGTGAGGCAGACGACCCCACTTAGTACCGGCTCAAAGGAATCTAGAGTTAAGAGGGAGTTATCCCTTAGGTTCTAGTAGGGAGGAGCATCCTCTTAGGATAGTTCATTAGAGATCAGACTTTAGAGGAGATCAATACATGTAGAGGGAGAAAATGGCTCTAGATATTATACAAACTCATAGGGAGAAATGTTTCAAAGGGAGCATGGTATTGCAGGATCGATGGATACTTGATGAGCTTGGTTTTAACTAATAATGATGTAGAATCATAGTGAGATTGATATTATATATATATATATATATTGGATCATAGGGAGATTCATTCATTCAGAGGGAGTTCTCCCTCATATTCAAGTGGGGGAGAGACATCTTCTAGGACTAAGAGACAGGTGTCATGAGTTGAGGAGACTTCTAGGAGATGTGAGATCCCTTGGGAGGATATACATACTTTAATAGACATTTCTACAATGACAAAGGATGCATCCAGTCAGGAGGACTATGTATGGATTTTGTCTCAGTCAAAGAGGGAGCAACTAGTGGGGTAGACTAGATAATGAATCCTACATTAGTGACAGATGGAGTTGACCTCATAGTTTGATATGAAGGATCTTGGCCAGATGTACTATGGGATTGGAGGTGTGATAGATATTAGGTGAGATATTCCTCAGTCAGGGGATACTGATGAGATTTGATATGATGGATTGCAAGTCCATTGTTACACCTATGGAGACAAATTTGAAGAAGTTGAGTGATTCTGCTTTAGATTTAAATTTAGTGGATCCCACAATGTACATTTAGTATATTGGATCCTTGATGTACTTGGTTAGTTCCAGGATAGATATTTTATTTGAAGTGAGCACCCTGAGCTAGTATTTGGTTGAAGCCAAGGCATTTCTAGTGGGTGGTAGCGAAGCATAGTATGGTTGGATATGTTTTGTCCCAAGTGATGAAGTGAGCCTGTAAACATATACAGATTATAATTGAGAAGGGAGTGCAATAGACAGATTGAGCACCTCAGGGTGTTGCTTCATCTTGGAATAAGTTAAGATTTCCAAAATAAGCTTGAAGCAAGCTTATGTAGCACTCAATACAATAGATACGTAGTATGTCACAGCCAGTTTCATAGGTTGTGAAGTGGTGTAACTTTAGAAGATTCTTGCAAGACTTCATCTGAGACATGATACATAAGAGAGAAGTGAAGCTCTATTACTTATCCATAGATAAGAATATTGAATATATCCTCCCAGAGTGGCCATGATGACTTTCTTGAGGAGGATGATACACAAAATTATCCATGTTGATTTGGCCAGTGATGAGTGTTGATGGTTCAATATCGAGCATAAATTCTCCTAGATTGGTTATCCACAGGGATATGCTAGTTCTTATATGACCAAAGGGAGAATGATTCATTCACTCACGAAGATCTACTAGTGGTGAATGGCATGGGTATGTTGATGTTCTCTAGGAAATAACATCGTGAAAACATTCTCATAGATTGGTCATGCACAGGGATATGCTAGTGCATATATGACCAAAGGAGAATGATTTATTCACTTACAGGGCTTTGCTAGTAGTGAATCGCCCATAGCTTTGGGAAGAAATTATCCTAGATTGGTTATGCATGAGGTTATTCTAGTGTTGATATGACCAAGGGTAATGATTCATTCATCCATGGGGATTTTCTAGTGGTGAGTGGTCCATGTAAGCACCAGGCAAACATTATCCTAGATTGGTCATGCAGAGGGCTATGCTAGTGATGATATGACCAAGGGTAATGACTCATTCACTCACAGGTCTTTTCTAGTGGTGAATGGCTCGAGTATAGTCCTTCTCCTAACAAGGAGTGGATGGACTCAAGATGTTGTCACATGCATATTTCAGGATGGAATACATGTGCAGATATGGCACATCAATATGGCTCATGGACAACTTTTCTATGATAGAAGAAATCGAAGGATGGAGAATGTCTCCCTCGTTGAGAGGGAGTTTTGGAGATTTGCAACTTTGAGCAGTCATTCTCCATAATAAAGTACAAGAAGACCCATATACACCATTACATAAGCTCTAGGAAAAAGTTGAAGACCCAGGAAGAGAAGTCGTACCCACAGGGAAATAATAAAGTAATTGAAGACCAATTAAAGAATGCCAACATCAATGAAGAGATTTAAAGATGTTGTTTAGAAACAACCCTCTATGCTTTTGAAGATAGAGGTAACTAAAAACTAATATGGATTTGGTTTTTGGTAGATGTGCATAGCAAGTGTTCATGGTAGGCTGGAGCCTTTGAGTTGTAGAAGGTGACTTGGGGGTAGGTAGAGGTTGGAGTTACATCTAGGAGATGGTGCTTAGTGGAATTCAAGCAAGAGGAACTTGTGTTCAATAGGACATGGACTGGTGAATTTTCATGGAGTAGGTATAAAGTTTAATTACCCACTCAAACTTCCTAAGTCATGAAGTTTGGAGGTGTATCCAAGAATGAAATTTTGAGTAGTGGGAAATTGCATGGTTATTTCAATAGCAACATTGTGGATTGGTTGAATGAGTTGGCCACAGATGAATGTGGCACTTTTTTAGGGTAATTTTAGACAACAAACTTTGAATAAAATTGACATTTTTTAGGACATTGTCATGGATGGAAACAATTTTAAGTTGGGGAATGTCACAAGGTTAAAATTTTCATTCCACTTGAGTGTCCCATACCACTCAATAAGTCCAATCATGGCATGGAATTGGTGAGACCATCAATTGCTTGTATCAACTAGAATACACCAATTTGATATGTCATGACTAAACCCAAGCTAGACTCCTTAAAGTCTACAAAATACCAGTGTTCATTTCACCATAGGTGATGATGCACACCACCCAACAATAGGAAATGTCATGCCACTGTTAATGGTACCTCAAGTAGGGTCCTTACACTCTCCCCCACATGAATTATTGACATCCTCATCAACACAGCTCCATTGGCTCCTCCAATGAAAGGGGTGTTAGTGGTGAAGAGACACTTCCATAATTTCCACATTTGAGCATGGCTCTAATACCATTTTTCATGAGGCTAGAATTTTCATTTTTCTTTAGCATCCCATACCACTCAAGAAGTCTAGTTTCCATGACACACTAGTGTGACCTTGATAGTTGGTCCTGACCACCAATCATTTACTCATACTAAACCTAACCAACTTTTCTTGATTAGATCCAAGCCAAGCACTTTATATTGTGTATAATATCAAATGTCTTGTTTCACTATAGATGGTTTTATGTCATTGCCACCCAACCATAGAAAACCAACTACCCAACATGAGATTGTTTTGTCATACATTTAGGCCAACACATGACATTCCTTAAAGATGGCATCCATACTTTATCAAGCATTCACATACCTCTAGTACACTCATCAACATCATTTCCCTGTGATAGATAACACACAATCCATCACATTGCAAAATCATGTCATACTCCACCTAATCTTGCTATGCAACATGTCATAAATCATATTCCCTACTTGACTACACATCTGATGGCCCTCCTAGCCTACATGCTAGCACACTATCCTAATAGTCTTGTTGATGCCACCCATGGGTTAGTCACCAACGCTATATTTATAATTTTGAGATTATATTCTCGAGCATACATTATTAATGTTTTCAACATCAAACCTTTTGAAATATGATGTGATTTTCTTGTAGGTGGAATTCAATTCCTTTAGTGAAAATCCAATCTCTTTCCAAGCCCAGCTCAAAAAATTTAAAGAACATATGAATGAAACCAAACACTTAACTCTTGAGGTGTTAATATCACCTCCTACTATTGGTGTGATAAGTTGTTTAGATACCCATGCAAATGGTTTTTACTTTTATTTTTGTTGTCTTGTACTGTTATAAATACAACTAAAATTTAGAAAGGGGTTGTTAGAAATTTGGACATCTGTATTTTTGAGTTATTAGGTATATTTTTGTCTTACAAAAAATAAAATTTAGTTGTCAAAATAACAAATGGGTCTCTTGAAACAAAGTTGCCAAGGTTTGGGGAACATGAACCCTGGAGGAGAATACCTACCCATACCTCCAAATCTAAGACTTGCCCCATTTAAAAACTTAATAGTTAAACAAATTCAAACAACAAGAAATCTCCTTCATGAGTGTGCTTCAAAAAGTTGATTGGGGCATTTTCCATTTCTGAAGTATGGAATAAGGGGTGTAAATGCACGAGGTAAAGTGATATTATATCTCGAGAAACAAAATCTCACTCAAAATTTTCATGTTCTACATAAAATGCCTTAGTGTTTGATCCCCAATAATCAAAATAGGTAGTTAGAGAGAGAAATTGTTAATGAATTAAAACCCTAGGGAAACCTACCAATGAATAAATCAAATAAAAGAACGAGGCAGGGAAAAAATATATGCAATATGGAGAAGTTAACCCAGGAACAAATTAGAGTCAATATTTTCAGTCTTGGAAACCTTCTAAAAACATGTGAGCTATCACAACCTTTAATTTTTTTTGATAACTCACTTCTAATAATTATTTGTGAATATTCCTTCTCAACTTTGTCTAGTTTTTTCATAAATAAAAAGTACCTAATATCAGAGCTACTATAACCTTACATAATTTTCTCTTATAATACTTTGATTTTTTCCTAATGTGTTCAAGCTCTTTGTCATTCTACATAGGGGTAAAATCATGAATTTGGGTAACACTTTGTGAGAATAGGGTTTCCAAAATTCCTACTAACATTGTTTCGACCAAACTAATAATTATTTCGGCTGAAAGACAAATCCTTTCGTCCGAACCATTGGACATCAAATCAAATGGTACTGAGACGATGGCCTCGACTGTTGTGTGCCATCTTAGCTGAAATATTTTCGGCTGAAAGAGTCTTTCGACCGAAAGAATCTTTTGGTTGAAAGAACCTTTCGACCAAAAAATCGTTTATATATTACCCACACATTGCTCACCTCTTAAATTTCTTGAACTTGTGATGTTGATAGTTGATAGTTGTGGACAGTTGTGGATAGTTTATATTTGTGATAGTAGATAATTGATAGTTGCAGGTGGACGTTGGTGTTGGCGGACATAGCTACAGGCATACGTTGGTGTTGATGGACGTAGCTGAAGGAGAACATTGGTGGATGGTGCTGGCATTTGTAGTTGTGGGTGATTGTTGTTGGTCCTGGTATGTTGTTCAGTTTGTTTTACATTTTTTTTAGTGTCAGTTTGTTTTGTAGTTTTAGAAGGTTGACAGGGTCGAATACGGACCTGTCCATGTACAAGGACAGGCCCAAATTTGGGCATGTCCCTATACATGGACAGGGCTCTATTCGACCCTGTCAACCTTAGCATTTTTTACCATCATTTGTCCATAAGGTCATTTGTCTACCAAGTTGACGTGTGCTCAAATTGTACTTGATTTAGTTTCATTAAATTGAATATATGAAAATCATTAAAAATATTTTGATTGATTGACTTTTTAATGCCAATTTATTATAATTGGCTAACATGTAATATATCTATTTGCATTTTTCAGCTAAGTATATAAAATTTATGTTATTAAAATAAATCTCAGTTCTAAATGCAATATGATACTATCTGTTTTCATGGTATTATAATTTATTATCTAATTTCCTAATGCAATATGACAATATCTATTTTCTTGGTATTATAATTTTCCCATGGGCACCTAACTCTTCATTTCTAGAACTTATTATTTTTTTTAAGTTATGAATTATGTTATTATAATTTCCCCATGAGAACCTAACTATTCAACTCGAGCCTTTACCTATACATGGACATGGAATACAACCGTGTCCATGTACAAGGACATGCCCGAATTCGGGCATGTCCCTGTACATGGACAAGGTTGTATTTGACCCTGTCAACCTTAGGAGGAAGTTGATAGGGCCGAATATGACCCTATCGATGTACAAGGACATTCACGATTTTGGGTTTGTCCCTGTACATGGACATGGTTGTATTCGGCCCTGTCAACCCTAGGAGGAGGTTGACTGGGCCAAATACGACCTTGTCCATGTACAAGGACAGGCCCGAATTCGGGCATGTCGTTGTACATGGATAGGGTCGTATTCAGCCCTATCAACCTTAGCATTTTTTATAATCATTTGGCCATAAGGTCATTATAATTTTCCCATGGGCACCTAACTCTTCATTTCTAGAACATATTATTTTTTTTAAAGTCATAAATTATGTTATTATAATTTCCCCATGAGCACCTAACTATTCAACCTTAGGAGGAGATTGTCATGGTCAAATACGACCCTATCCATTTATAGGGACAAGCCCGAATTCATGCATGTACCTGTACATGGAAAGGGTTGTCTTCGACCCTAACAACCTCCTTTCTAAGTTCGTGGGTTCATTGCCAATGTTGAATACAAAATTCCCAAATCCATTTAGGCTTAGCAATTAATTAATGTAGCAAAAAGTCCTTGTTCAATTGAAAACTTATACATTCAGTTTGGAAATCCTAAGGTTAGTTATGAATAAATGGCATCTTTAAGGATAATTGTAAGTTAAATTTATTTCTAACTGTATAAATTCAACATTAAATTTGTACATTAAATTTATTTCTAACTGTATAAATTCAACATTAAATTTATGTCTAGGTAATTAGTTTAGATTGTTTTGCATTTTTTTTAGTTTTAATTTGTTTTACAGTTTTAGATGGTTGACAAGGTCGAATACGGCCCTGCCAACCTTAGGAGGAGGTTGACATGGTCGAATATGACCCTGCCCATGTACAAGGATAGACCTGAATTTGGGCCTATCTCTGTACATGGACAAGGTTGTATTATGCCCTGTCAACCTTAGGAGGAGGTTGACAGGGTCGAATACGGCCCTATCCATGTACAAACAGTCCATGTTCAATTGAATACTTATACATTCAGTTTGGAAATCCTAAGGATAGTTATGAATTATAATGGACTTTTAAGCATAATTGTTCATTAAATTTATTTCTAAGTGTAAAAATTAAACATTAAATTTATTCCTAACTGTATAAATTCAACATTAAATTATGTCTAAGTAATTTGTTTAGTTTGTTTTACAGTTTTTTTTAGTTTTAGTTTGTTTTACAGTTTTAGAAGGTTGACAGTTGACAGGGCCGAATACGGCCTTGTCCATGTATAGGTACATGCCCGAATCTGGGCCTGTCCATATACATGGACATGGCCATATTCAACCCTGTCAACCTCCTTTCTAAGTTTGTGGGTTAATTGCCAATGTCGAATACAAAATTCTCAAATCCATTTAGGCTTCGCAATTAATTAATGTAGCAAACAATCCCTGTTCAATTAAGTAATTATACATTCAGTTTGGAAATCCTAAGGTTAGTTATGAATTATATGTTGAAATTACTAATACAACTGAGAGGGGGGGGGTGAATCAGTTGTCTTTGAGCTTAAACAATTTTAAGTCTATTAAAACATTCTTAATCTTTCTTCAAGTGATCATCAACATTATACAGCATATGGACAATAAAATTAAAAAGCATCAGTCACACACAAGGTATACACAGAGACATATTTTCATGAGGAAACCCATAAAGGGAGAAAACCTCTTCTTCTTCGAAATGATAGGTAGTCTATTAAGTTCTGTACATAATCTTTAATTGAGCACCAACTCAATGTGAGGCTGCTACCTCTGTTTTACAAGATGCAACTTGTTTGAGAGCACCAACTCTCTGGTTTCTCTAGCACCCACTAGAAGGAAGCACCAACTCCCTGGTTTCTCTAGCACCCACTAGAAGGAAGCACCAACTACCTGGTTTCTCTAGCACCCACTAGAAGGAAGCACCAACTCCCTATATGTTCCATCACCAACTGGATGGAAGCACCAACTTCCAGTTACACAGGCTCCAACCTGTATAACAGAGAACACTTGTTCTCCCTTGCACCACCTTGCCACCCTGGTTTCTCTAGCTGCAACCAGATGGAAGCTACAACTTCCTGTGTTCAAGCTCCCACTTGAACCTCTGAGGACAACAGTCCTCCCGAGGACCTCCCAACCTCCCTAGAACATAAATGAACATAAAAACATTCAACTACACAGGTACATCAATTCTTACCAATATTTCTTTGTTTTGTACATCTGGTCATCTTCTAACTGTATTGCAATTCATTTCTTCCTCTTTCTGTTCAGCAAGTTTGCTCTGCATCAACTTGTTCTATCATTCTGCTCTGCGTTTCATCTCACACTGCACATATGTTCAATCTCCTCCTACGTAGCCTCTCATTTTCTTTTTCTTACATTTTCACTCTTTTCTCATACAAAACAACCAACCTCATGCTGTCTGTCTCATTTTCTTTTATACACATTCATGGCGGTTCAACTTCCCATCTCCTTAGGAAAAAGGAAGACAACTGTCTCAGCACCTGAAACGCCAACTAATTGGCAATCATGAGTCAGTTTCTCTAACAGATTCGAAACTGAGGAGTTAACTATCAGAGAGAATAGTAACCCTCCGATCAACACTTGATCTAATGGTTTAGATCATTTTGTGATTTCACGATCTTCGAAGTTCCGATACAGAACTTTTCTGCACTAGCTCCTTCCCCAATATGACTATGTTCATAACCAAGCGCCTATGCAAAAAGTGCTTTGGCGATTTCTCATTTCGTGATTTTCGACACTATGCTCCTTTGACCCCAAGTCAGCAAAATTTTGATCACTTTCCACATGTCCTATGATTCGATGGTCCAGATGTGATCTTGATTCAATGGCTACGATTGAATCGTGATTTCGCGATTTTGGCATTCTTGTTGCATTGGGTTCTTTGCCTCTCCATGTTGCGATTCGTGAAACTCTGATATGGAGTTAGATCAATCGTCCAGATCTGATCTCTATTCAACGACTGCGATTAAATCGCGATTTCAAATATCAATATTTCGACATCCTTGATGTCCAGTGTTTTTGTCACTTCAAAGTCCCGATTCATGAAACTCTGACATGGAGTCGGATCAATGGTCCAGACCTGATCTCTATTCAACGACTGCGATTAAATTGCGATTTCACTTATCGTGAAATCGACATTCTTGTTGCATTGTTTACTTGCCACTCCATGTTGCGATCCCCGAAACTCCGATATGGTGTTAGATCAATGGTCCAAATCTGATCTTGATTTAACGACTGCGGTTGAATCGCAATTTCGCATATCACGAAATCGACATTCTCGTTGCATTGTTTATTTGACATCTCCAACACGCGATCCCCGAAACTCTGACATGGATTGGAATCAATGGTCCAGATCAAATCTTGATCTGACGGCTCAGATTACATCCCGATTTCGCATATCGCGATATCGGGATTCCTAATGTTAATAATCTTTGACATGTCCAACTCGCGATCCTCGAAACTTCGACACAGACTGGAATCAACGGTCCAGATCAAAGCTTGATCTGACGGCTCAGATTACATAACGATTTCACATATCGCGATATCAGGATTCTTGTGGATGATATTACTTGACATCTCCAACTCTCGATCCCCGAAACTCTGACATGGACTGGAATCAACGGTCCAGATTGAACCTTAATCTGACGGCTGAGATTAAATCACGATTTCACATATCATGGTTTCGAGAGGTTAGGGAACATTGTTCCTTTGACTCTCCAGTCAGCGAATTGATGATCTATCCCCACGTGTCCTACCCGTAAATGGACGTTCCTCCTTCTTTCAGAATTTTGTATGCCCACTTCTCCTTGTACTTTAAAGATCGTGCAGGTTCTCCTTGATCCAACGATGGTCGGGTCATGTGCTTGAATCTAATGTTTGAGATCTGTCCTCCTCTTCAGTGCGCTCTTCTTGTCTACATTCAGATCTGACGACCCTTGTTATATCGGGAATTTGAAGGGGATCCAATGAACATAAATGCTTCCCAAACCTTACGGGCCTACCTCTTCATCATGCTCTTATTCAGATCTGACGGCCATCAGTAATTCAAGAAGAGATCCAACAAACATGGTTGTTGCTCTTCCCCGATTATCACTGCACCACTGATCATCGCTGCTGCACTCAAGCCATCATCACTACTATACTTGCCATCAATGACAAGTATACAGTGCCTATAAAACATGCCAACAATCCTTTGTACATTCTTCCTGTACTTATGCCATTCGTTGTCTATTAAATATTTGCTAACAATCTCCCCCTTTGGCATTGATGGCAATACAAGCACCCGCATGCATTCGGACTCAACTCTCCTCATGAACTCTTTTCTCCCCCTTTGACATCAATGTCAAAGAAGAAACATTCTTCTCCTGATCTTTTTGCAAAACATACTCCCCCTGTTGACTATAAGCATCTTGGAAATACACCAGATATTCAATAAGTACTCCCCCTGACTAGATGAGTAGATTAGGCACAAGAAATTATAACCCCTCAATTTTTTATGAAGATATCCAAAAGGGGTCACTGCTAACGGTTTAGGGAAGATATCAACCATCTATTCTTTGAAAGGAATATAATTCAGCTGAACAATTCTGTTTGTAACTTGTTCTCTGAGAAAATGGTACTTTATTGGAATATGCTTACTCTTGGAATGAAGAACAAGATTCTTGGAGACACTAATGGCACTGGTGTTATCACAATGAATTGGAATAGGATCAGTGTAAGTTACCTTCAGATCTGCAAGAGTTTGTATCATCCATAAGATTTGTGTGCAGCAAGTGGCAGCATCAATGTATTCTGCCTCTGTAGTGGATAATGAAATGGATCCTTGCTTTT
>SNQJ01S0017247.1:71688-105190 GCA_010110895.2 Picea sitchensis
CTGGTTTCTCTAGCTGCAACCAGATGGAAGCTACAACTTCCTGTGTTCAAGCTCCCACTTGAACCTCTGAGGACAACAGTCCTCCCGAGCACCTCCCAACCTCCCTAGAACATAAATGAACATAAAAGCATTAAACTACATAGATACATCAATTCTTACCAATCTTTCTTTGTTCTGTACATCTGGTCATCTTCTAACTGTACTGTAATTCATTTCTTCCTCTTTTTGTTCAGCAGGTCTGCTCTACATCAACTTGTTCTGTCATTCTGCTCTACATTTCATCTCACACTGCACATATGTTCAATCTCCTCCTACGTAGCCTCTCATTTTCCTTTTCTTATAGTTTCACTCTTTTCTCATACATAACAACCAACCTCACGCTGTCTGTCTCATTTTCTTTTATACACACTCACAGCGGTTCAACTTCCCATATCCTTAGGCAAAAGGAAGATAACTGTCTTAGCACCTGAAACGCCAACTAATCAGCAATCATGAGTCAGTTTCGCTAACAGATTTGAAACTAAAGAGTTAATTGTGAGAGAGAACAATAACCCTCCGATCAACATTTGATCTAACAGTTCAGATCATTCTGCGATTTCGCGATCTCTGAAGTTCTGATACAGAACTTTTCTGCACTAGCTCCTTCCCCAATATGACTATGGTCATAACCAAGCGCCTATGCAAAAAGTGCTTTCACAATTTCTCATTACGTGATTTTCGACACTATGCTCCTTTGACCCCAAGTCAGCAAAATTTCGATCACTTGCCACATGTCCTATGATTCGATGGTCCAGATGTGATCTTGATTCAATGGCTACGATTGAATCATGATTTCACGATTTCGGCATTCTTGTTGCATTAGGTTCTTTGCCTCTCCATGTTGCGATTCGCGAAACTACGATATGGAGTTAGATCAACGGTCCAGATCTGATCTCTATTCAACGGCTGCAATTAAATCATGATTTTGACATCCTTGATGTCCAGTGTTTTTGTCACTTCAAAGTCTCGATTCATGAAACTCCGACATGGGGTCAGATCAATAGTCTAGACCTGATCTCTATTCAACAGCTGCGATTAAATCGCAATTTCACTTATCGCAAAATCAACATTCTTGTTGCATTGTTTACTTGCCACTCCATGTTGTGATCCCTGAAACTCCGATATGGAGTTAGATCAATGATCCAAATTTGAGCTTGATTCAACAGCTGCGATTGAATCGCATTTTCGCATATTGCGAAATCGACATTCTTGTTGCATTGTTTATTTGACATCTCCAACACGTGATCCTCGAAACTTCAACATGGATTGGAATCAATGGTCCAGATCAAAGCTTGATCTGACGGCTCAGATTACATCAAGATTTCTCATATTGCGATATCGGGATTCTTGATGTTAATAATCTTTGACATGTCCAACTCGCGATCCTCGAAACTCCGACACGGACTGGAATCAACGATCCAGATCAAAGCTTGATCTGACGGCTCAGATTACATCGCGATTTTGCATATCGCGATATCTGGATTCTTTTGGATGATATTACTTGACATCTCCAACTCTCGATCCCTGAAACTATGACATGGACTGGAATCGATGGTCTAGATTCAACCTTAATCTGATGGCTGAGATTAAATTTCAATTTCACGTATCGCGGTTTCGAGAGGTTAGGGAACATCGTTCCTTTGACTCTCCAGTCAACGAATTGATGATCTATCCCCACGTGTCCTACCCGTAAATGGACAGTCCTCCTTCTTTCGAAATTTTGTACGCCCACTTCTCCTTGTACTTTAAAGATCGTACAGGTTCTCCTTGATCCAACGATGGTCGGGTCCTGCGCTTGAATCTAACGTCTGAGATCTGTGTTCCTCTTCAGTGCACTCTTCTTGTCTACATTCATATCTGACGACCCTTGTTCTATCGGGAATTTGAAGGGGATCCAATGAACAGAAATGCTTCCCAAACCTTACGGGCCTACCTCTTCAGCATGCTCTTATTTAGATATGATGACCATCGGTAATTTAGGAAGAGATCCAATGAACACGGTTGTTGCTCTTCCCCGATTTTCAATGCACCATTGATCATCGCTACTACACTCAAGCCATCATCACTACTGTACTTGCCATCAATGACAAGTATACGCTGCCTGTAAAACATGCCAACAATCCTCTGTACATTCTTCCTATACTTATGCCATTCATTGTCTGTTAAATATTTGCTAACATTATAATGGACTCTTTAAGCATAAATGTACATTAAATTTATTTCTAATTGTATAAATTCAACATTAAATTTATTATGTATAAAGCACTGAGAAAATTATCAAGAAACCCATTCTCTAAAAGGAGGGCACACATTTTATGTGAGTACTATAGGCTAAAGCAATAAGAAAATTGTAGGAGTTACAAACATAGAGAATTTGAGAGTATATTTAATATAAGTAGAAAATAGGCTCATGCTCCTTTAAATAAGTTCCAAACAAGGTAGGAAAAAGTGTATATTTAGGAGAATGACCATGCTCGTTTAAATAAATTCCAAACAAAGTAGGAAAAAGTGCAGATTTAGGAGAATGCTTATGCTCCTTTAAATAAGTTCCAAACAAGGTAGGAAAAAGTGTTTATTAAGGAATTGAGGAATAAATTCATTTGTTTTAAGAATTTATTTCTATGGTAGAATTGGGGCCTGTCCCTTTGCATGGACAAGGTCGAATTCAACTCTTTTCATGCACAAGGACAAGCCCGAATAAGGGGATGTCCCTATGCATGGACAGGGCCAAATTCGGCCCTATCCATGCACAGAGAAAACCCCTAATTCGGCCTTATCCATGCACAGGGACAAAATTGAATTTGATCCTATCCACGCACAAGGACATGCCTGAATTTGGGGTTGTCCTTGTGCAAGGACAGGGCCAAATTCTTCCCTATCCATGCATAGCGACATGCCCGAATTTGGGCATGCCCCTGTGCATGGACAGGGCTAAATTTGGCCCTACCCATGCATAGGGACAGGCCCGAATTTGAGCTTGTTCCTGTGCATGGACAGGGTTGAATTCATCCCTTTTCGTGTATAGAGACAGGGCATCTATGCATAGTGATCTAGCACCCTCAATGTTTTCCATACACTAGATTAAATTAAATTTAATGCATGCTAGAAATTACAATTTAGGTTTCTCTTTGTAATTTTGTGCATTTTCAACATTCAATTACTTTATAAATTAATTTAGTGTAGAAAATTTCATTTCTAGATATGTTTTGAGTCTAAAAAATGTCATTTTCCATTCAAAGTAGACTCATTTACTTAGTTTTTCTGTACTTTTCGAAATCGATTTTGATTTATGTTTTACATTTTTTGAATACACTAGATTAAATTAAATGTAATGCATGCTGGAAATTACAATTTAGATTTCTGTTAGTAATTTTGTGCATTTTCAGCATTCAATTACTTTAGAAATTAATTTAGTGTATAAAATTTCATTTCTAGATTTGTTTTCAGTCTAAAAAATGTCATTTTCCATTCCAAGTAGACTCATTTACTTAGATTTTGTGTACTTTGGAAATTGATTTTGATTTCTGTTTTACATTTTATGAATTGATATCATTGATTATAAGTCAAAAATTTACATTTCTAGATAACTTTTGAGTCTGAAAAATAAATTTCCAGATCTTACTTTAAGTTCATTTCATAGACATGTTGCATTCTATAAAAAATTCTGTTGAATTCCTTTATAAATTTCTTCATTTTCACTCATATTTGATGCAGAAAATTTATATTTCAGATTGTATTTGTGCATTTAAATTTGAATTCCATACTTTACTTTTGCTTAAAATTCACTCTTTCTTTGCAAATCTGAATGTAACTTACTTCACACATCACATAAATTCAAATATGAAAACTCTGATTAGTGTGGGTTTTTGGTTTTTGGTTTATTTTGTTTCATGGTTAAGTACTAAGTTGAGATAATGTGTAACCCTTTTCTCTTCTGAGATGGTCCATGAGACCTAGGAGTAGTTAAGAAGGGCATGATCACATTATTGATCTTCCTCGTATGCTAGGATGATAAAAGATTATAAGTAAATATCATGCGAATCATGTGGACATTCTTCCATTAAAAAAAAACTTAATTGTCGACTTTGTCTTGAAATCACCCTTGCTTGAGTTACGCCCCCCTTAATTGTTGTGTGGGTTTTTGGTTTTGTTCTTTGCTTTTACCTAAAGAAAGTTAACCACCTTGACTTTGGAAGAATTTAATTGTTGACTTTGTCTTGAAACCACCCTTGTTTGAGTTACGCCCCTTTTAATTGTTGTGTGGGTTTTTGGTTTTGGTCTTTGCTTCTTTCTAAAGAAAGTTAGCTTCCTTGACTTTGGATCCCCTCTCTTGACTTGTTTTTTTGTTGTTGATTTTTATGATTTAACAATTAATATTTTATGTTATAAAATAGTATTTGTTTAAATTATTTAATTATTTAATTGAGTGGTTGCAACCCCTCTAGGATAGTTCTTCTTGGTGTATTAAACCACTGTGGGATAACCTATCCAACCTCTTGTTGTTGTTGACCCCTAAGGGTCTTTTCCATCTTTCCGCAGATCTCTTCTTGGTTGTTGTTTGGGGATTTTGGTTCTCCTTGCTGGTGTCACCCTCCTCATTTTTTTGTTGGTGTTTCCCTCCTCATCTCCTTGCTAATGCCACCTTGTGTATGTTGTCATTTTATTCTATTGTTGGTGACACCTGTGTATGTTGCTGGTTAGTCTATTGATATTTTACCCTAAAAGTTCTTCTTGGCAATTTGTTCCAAGTGTCACGATGACACCTACCCTGAGGGTTTGATCAATGATCCCTTGAAGTTTTTTCTGAGAATATATCTAAGAGGATAGCAACAACATATCATGTAATATTGTTTCTCGTTTTATTTTTAAGTAAATGTTTTATCAGTGATTGTTTTTAGTTTTACTAAATTATGGATCGGAAGTTTTAACGTCTTGCTGATTCTAATATAAAAGTAACCAATGTTTAGAAATTAAAATAAATATTTATTTTTTAGTTAGCTATATTTTTTTCCCTTAAATTTTAACATGTTACACATAGATTATCTTAAAATTACCTTCTACTATTTACACAGATATAGATGATCTTCTACATGTCACATTTTTTTTATTTATTTAAATATTTCCATGTTCATTATATATAGCATCATAGTAAAAAATATAGTTGTTCTAGTTTTTTCAATATATGTCTGTGATGCTTTGAAGTTGTTATAAATGCTTAAATGCTTGTGTTATAAATGTAATATTTCCATTTAATGTTTCTATAGCTTCTGAACTTTCATATCCATGCATTTTCAAAGGATAGATATCGAGGCGAGATGTTGAGACAGGAGTCTCCAAACATTCCTTGCAAATGCTCTAGGCTATCCCATTAAGGAAGAAGAGGAACCCCTTCTTCAAATAAGACTTTGAGTGACCAACTCCAATCTAGTTAGAGGAGGAGATTATCAAATGAGTCTGTGAATAGATCATCTCGAGAATGTGCTCAAAATAGCTCTATGTATGCGGCCTTCTTAGATAGGTTGCACATTAATACTCCAACACCGAAGAATGTAGGGAATACAAATTAGATTCAACCATTCAAGATGACACTAACTTAGGTGCTTGGTGAAGGTAAGAAATTTTGTGACTGCATGCAATCATATGAATTTAGGAAATTGGAGTTTGTTGATAATATTAAAAATTGAAATTTAAAACTATGGCCTGAATAGAAATGAAAGTGAAACAAATGAGCTTACTGCATTTTTTTGCAAGACTGTAAATCTAGTGTGGATTTCTCTTTCTTTTCATTAATATAGTAATATCTATTCATTGTGAAGCAATATCATAAGTTGGATGAATGTGCTGAGGTTTATCTTGGTAGCAGGTTGTGGAGGGAAAAGAGTTGTGCATGTTGGTGGGAAGAGAGTTGTGTGCATGCAAGTAGTCATAGTTAAGACACTTCATGCCTTGAGGATCCTTCACGACACTGCTTCCACCGTATCTACAATCACCTCTCCATGCCATAACTTCAATGAAGCTTGAATGCAAAGGTAGGTTATATTGAATGCAATTACAAGCTATATTTATGTTTTAATAGAGAAATCAATAAGAATTAATGTGGCTATTGATTAGATTTTATAATTATGTATTTGGTAAATTATTTTTTAATTTCTCACAAATGAAAGAAATTGAATTACCTACACCAAGGGAAATTAAGTCCCTTAACAGTAACTCAACCAATCAAAAATTAAATATAAGAAAAAAAACATTTGACAAATAATTTTGGCTTTTCAAAAAAATAATTTTAATATATGTTTTCACAAAATTTTGGAATTTTTTTGGAAAAGTGGCTAACTAATATGAATTCAAAGAAGGTTGACTTCATAACAAAAAATATAGTCCCTAGCGGGGTAGGGACTAATTTTTTAGACTTCCAATGCACATTGGAATTTCTGTGAATTATATAAATCATATTTACATGTTATCTTTTGTCATTACATATTTAATACTAAAAAATTTCCTTTGTATTTATAAGAATAAAAAATGGAGTTTTTTTTTAGAAGATGGAAAAGTGAGCCTTATATATAGACAATTCTTTGAACTAGAAACCCAAGTGTGAGTGTATGAGTCACGAGGCTTTTGGGAAACTATGGATATCCACCCATGTGTCAAGGTGTTTTTACTCCTTGAATTTATGTAGATTTTAAAGAATATATGGATAACGAGGTTCCTTATAAGAAACTATGGATATCCACCCTTGTTAAGATGATATCCATAGTTGCTAAGATAGTTTTAATTATGGAATGCATTTCAATTAAAAGGAAATCTCAATAAGCCATTTGTCATAATCAACAGATCTTGTTTGAATTTTTTCACTTTTGACACCATGGATTGTGTGGAATTACTTTGCTTCAGTTGAGAGGGCTTGAACAACCTACACCTACTACAAGAAAACTACATCTATTGACTTAGGGTCTACTCATAACTATGCTCTAAGTTACAAATGTTATATCTACAACTAAGTTATGCAACCAAGTTCTCTAACAACTAGGCACACATCCAATCACAACCTTAAAACATCTTGGTAATAATTTTAACACTTATGAAATATTCATCAATACTTATCCAAATAGAACATTACAAGGAATAGTAGAATTCGACAAGTAAAGAGACCACGACATAGAAGTATAGGATGCACCCTAGGTAGATGTCTTAAACTATTATTATGAAGAATATTACAAGAATAAACAAAGCAGTCCAAGCACTACCTAAGACTTTTTTTATAGAAGTAAAAATGATCCTAGACACAACTACCTATTGTGAGACCACTTGCATAATACAACCCTTGAAGCATCCACACTCTGCCTCCTGTAGATTTTTTTCTTCAACTACAACAATATCATTCTAGCTCTACCATGCCTTAAGAACGTTCCAATCCATCTAATTCCTTTGTGTAGACTACCTAAGACTCTTCCAACATCCAATTTGATCATTGTGGTAAAACCCGGACTTAGAACCTCAAAACACCTTTTTCATTTTCTTGATCACTCCTTGATCAAATGAATTTTTACAATGCGTGTTTCCTCTTTATATAGGTGGGAGGTACCAATCATTTTATTCTCATAAGGTATCTTTCACCATGATTGATGCCCAAGTGGACCCAAATGTGGAATACACTCCATTGTTTGTGTATTCATCTCCTCAAATTATTCCAAGGAATGGAATGCCCAACCCATTGATTCCATGTTCAAATCGTATCATGCACTAGTGCCCAATAATCCCAAGTATCACACACCCAACTCTTACAATCATACCACTTGAAAAATGTCCAAGACACCTCTTCCATCCCTTTTGTTGCACGTCATGTCAAGCCAACATCCATCTAACCTTGTGATGCATGCCAAATCAAATGAAGAACTATTTCCCACAGACTAGTGTACTATCACCCACAAATCAAAGAATTACTTCCCACTACATCCATGAACTAAGGAACATCACATTCATTGTCCAAGCCCCTTGTGTGACTCTATAAGAAGTCACTTATGATAACTCTTATCTTATTTCCATACTTATCCAAATCACTTCTACCAATATCTTCAGCACTTGGGTGTCTTTCCATGTGCATGACCATCAAAGGCATGCCCATATAGACCTACAACTTTTCACCACATCCAATTGTTCCTACCAATGACTATCTCAATGAATTGGGAAGGGCAGACATTTCCATCTCCAAGATAAGGGCATGTTTGTTGGTGGTGACCTTGGAAGCCACTTTCCATATTCTTTTCATTGAAATAATTTCATTATGAGACTCGCTACCAAGGAGCAGGTAGTGGATCCTAGGACACTAATAAAACAATGCCAACATCAATGAAGAAATTTAAAGATGTTGTTTAGAAACAACCCTCTATCCTTTTGAAGATAGAGGTAACTAAAAAAAACATGGATTTTGTTTGTGGTAGATGTTTATAGGCAAGTGTTCATGGTAGGTTGGAGCCTTTGAGTTGTAAAAGGATACTTGTGGTTCGGTAGAGGTTGGAGTTACATCCAAGAGACAATGCTCAGTGGAATTTAGGCAAGAGGAACTTATGTTCAATAGGACATGGAGTGGTGCATTTTGATGGAGTAGGTACAAAGTTCAACTAGTTACTCAACTTTCCCGAGTCATGAAGTTTGGAGGTGTATCCAAGCATGGTAGTTTGAGTAGTGGAAAATTGTATGGTGATTTCAGTAGCAACATTATGGATTGGCTGAAGGAGTTGGCCACATATGAATGTGGAACTTTTTGAGAGTAATATTGGAAAACAAACTTTGGATAAAATTGACATTTTTTAAGACATTTCATGGATGGAAAGAATTTTAAGTGGGGGAATGTCACAAGGTTAGAAATTTTGTTCCACTTGAGTGTCCCATACCACTCAATAAGTCTAGTCACTACATGGAACTGGTGTGACCATCAATTGCTTATATCACCTAAACTACACCTATTTAACATGTCTTGATTGTACCCAAGCCAGGCACCTTAAAGTATACAAAATATCAAAGTGTTCACTTCACCATAGTGTGAGACTGTGAGTCCCTAGACAATCATAAAGTCCAATACCACATTGATATGAGTTGTAAACCTCATCTATTCATGAGGTGTTATCATGATCCATTGATGAGTTGTCAATGAAATATAGATATAGATCTTATCAATATATGTACTATAAATCCATATCATCATATCAATACAATGTGCATGAGAAAGGATTAAGAAATTTTCCTCCAATACTTGTCTTGTTTTGTTTGTGCTTGATTATTAACATGGTATTATAGCTTCTTGAGTTTTAATGGGCCTTGTACTTTACTCGTGATAGTAATCCATGGAAGACAAAGTGCAATAGATAATGGATTAAATCCTTTTCTTCCATCTCTTGTCCCACCTTGTGTGGTATCAGAGCCATGGTGAGGAGAATTCTATTATGAATGGTGATGAGAACGCCATGATGGATCTCTAAAGAAGAAGACTCCAAATATTAAGAAACAAATTCTTCTAGGATGTATTCTATTATTTATTCAATGTAGATTTATTTTTAGGGCTTCGTGCATCTCCTAGGTTAAAGTTGGTGTCACAAAAAAGTTGGGTTCATGAGAAAAAATAATCATATCCGACAATAAGATCGCTTGATTTTTTTATAGGAGTTTTTTTACAAAGGTGGAAGACAGAAAACCGACTAAAATAAAAAACCTTGGCCAACCTATGGAAACCACGTCCATGCTTTGGAAACAGTGATTTGATAATTCAGAGCATGGATTATTTTAAGGTTGGTATGAAAATTGGTTCTACTCTCTAATTTTCCACATGAAGGTGCCATGCCAAAAGAAGGGTGCATATTCAGCAGTACTTGACACCGTAAGAAAAACATCAACTCAAGTGAGTATGATATAAAATAAACAAGTGTAGGAGAGAAATAACAAGCAACATGACAAGTGAGTGAGATAATAATAAGAAATGGGAAAAGGAGGAAATAATTTACAAAATGCCTCTCAAGAAATCAAGGAATTGCAAGAGGACAACCATGAATTGTAAAATCAAGTTAAAAATATTGAGTGGACATTAAGTCAAAAACAAAAACTAATTGGTTACATGGTTGATACAATATAGTCAACAAATGATTTTTGAGATGAAATATAAATGAAGGATCAATTAATTGATGCACTTCAGATAAAATTAAGAGAAAAGAAGAATCACATTAATGACATGATTAATGCAACATCTATAGAAAATAAATAGGTTGAGGCAAGTTGTGATATATAAGATCTAATAGAGAATATTTATGCAATATGTGCTATAGAAGAGTTCATCCAAATGATTGATGCAACATGTGATACAAATGAAATCATGCAAAAAGTTGATGCAACTTGTGACATACAAGACATAACACAGATGATTGATGATAATTGTGATATAAAATACTTGATAGCTAATGCACAAGACACAAAAGATATGGAATCTTCCATGCAATTGATGGAGGAAATATTTGTCAAAGATGAGTCCCAAGAAGAAGCAAAGAACGAAAACATCAACAACAACAAATGTTAAGAAGAAAAAGAACAACAAAATGATATTTCCAAGATGTTTTTCGGACCTTAGGAAGAATTATCATTCAAAAAAGGTTGAAACGACTTAGGATATAAAAAATACAATAGCTTTCATATCCCAAATTACTCTAAACCAATTCACTTTGTGAATGTAGGACTTCTTGAAGAAGTGAAAAATCTTGATAATAAGTGCCAACATTGTCATATAGTTGGTCACTTGGAGACACCGTGTTTTGGTATCCATCCTTGTATTCATTGTGGGAAGACAAATCATCTCTCGTAAAAGTGTCGAAAGAAGAAAAAGGTTAAGAAAAATATTCATTATGGTTGGATCAGCTCTTGAAAATGGAATCAACAAGTAAATAAACTACATTTGTCTTACTATCTAGTCAAGACAAAGGTAAAGCCACAACTTCATGGAGAAATGAAAACATTCAAAATCTTTCAAAAAACTATTCCAGATGATTATGGTGATGATCAATATACAATTCTATATTTTCTCTCAAATTAAAACATGAATCAAATATGGTACTCTCCACGCCTCAAGGGGGGGAAAACATTGATGAAAAGGATACTCCTACACCTTTATGGGGGAGTGAAGATGGTTAGTGGTAATACAAAACCACCACATTGTTCAACTCAAATTGGTTAGTGGTCATCCAAACCATCACATGAAGAATCCAAAGCTTAAATCTTGGATGCTTTCAATCATGAATCACTGAAGAACATAAATAATCTTGAGCTAAATCTTGGATCCTCTCAACAAACTTCAACAAATTTCAAAAAACTTCTCACCTTGCAGCTGATAGGGAGAATATTAGACATCAATGATGATAGTTAGGCTTCAAGATTCAAATTACTATCATTCATAAAAATCAATCAACATTTGGGAATTCCAGTATGGTAACTAGTCTCCTCAAATCAAAAGAACGGGAATGTTTAAACATGGAAGCTATTCACTTCTAGATGAACTATTCAAAATACATATTTTGGTGTTTTTTTTAGGAATATATTCATCGAAGATCAATTTAATAGTTTCACATTGAATATGATACCAGTTATTGTTTTGTTATTGGTACTATTATTCAAACTTGTGATTGAGGGGGNTGTTAGACTATGAGTCCCTAGACAATCACAAAGTCCAATACCACATTGATATGAGTTGTAAAACCCATTTATTCATTAGGTGTTGTCATGATCCACTAATGAGTTTTTAATGAGATATAGATCTAGATCTGATTGATATATGTACTATAAATTCATATCATCAGATCAATACAATGTGTGTTATAATTTCTTAATTGCTTTTCCTCCATTTCTTGCCTCATTTTGTTTGTGCTTGATTCTTAACACATAGGCGATGATGCACACCACCCAACCATAGGAAATGTTACACCACTGTCTGCCCTAAGATAATAATACTTGAACAACTAACTACCCAACATGAGACCATGTTGTCATTCATCTAGGATAACACATGATAGTACATGAATATCATGTCCCTTCTTTATAGGAATTCGCATACCTTATGTACACTCATTGACATCATTACCTTGCCATGGATAAGATACAATCCATTACATTGCAAAATAATGGTGTCCTCTATCAAAGCTTGCTATGGAACACCTCATCAATCATCTACTATACTCAACTAGACATCCTTAGTCCTTGTAGCCTATACATTAGTACACCATCCTAACTGTCTTATGGCTACCATCCATGAGTTAGTCACTAAGGCTACCAAACCATATGGACTTTCCATGCACCCTTAGACAATTTTTCTCAATGCGCCAACTATCATGCCACTATCGATGGTGCCTCAAGTAGGGTCCTTACACTCTCCCCTACATGAATTATTGACATCCTCGTCAATGTAGATCCATTGGCTCCTCTAATGAAAGGGGTGTTAGTGGTGAAGGGACACTCAATAATTTCCACATTTGAGCATGGATCTAATGTCATTTGTCACATTCATGTGGCTCGGATACCATTTGTCATGAGGCTAGACTTTTCATTTTACTTTAGCATCCCATACCACTCAAGAAGTCTAGTTTCCATGTCGCACGAGTGTGACCTTGCTAGTTGTTCATGACCATCAATCACTTGTATCACTCATACTACACCTACGAAACATTTCTTGATTAGATCCAAGCCAAAAAATTTAGATTGTGGATAATATAAAAGTTCTTGTTTCACCATAGATAATGTTATTCAATTTCGACCCAACCATAGGAAACCAACTACCTAACATGAGATCGTGTTGTCATACATTTAGGACAACACCTGCTATTCCTTAAAGATCACATCCCTACGTTATCAGGAATTCACATACCTTTAGTACACTCATCGACATCATTTCCTTGTGATGGATAACACATAATTCATCACATTTCCAAATGATGTCATCCTCCACCTATGCTTGATATGAAATGCCTCATCAATTGTCTTCCCTACTCGACTAGACATCTGATGGCCCTCCTATCCTACATGCTAGTACACTATCCTAACCATAGCATGGATTCCACCCATGGGTGAGTCACCAAGGATACCAAAATGTATAGTCTCACCATGCACCATTAGAAAAGTATACTCAACATTCCATCCATCATAACTTTAAAAATGACACCTCAAGTAGGGTCCTTACACCCATGATTCTTGAGGAAGGTTAGCCACTTTATTAGGCCTTTCCAATGAGCCATCAATCTTTATACTAAAACATTATTTCCAGTTTCAATATCATTATGAATGTTCAATACTTCTTTAGAATATTGTTATGTTAAAACTYMTTATTTGTCATTAATAATGTTGTGGGGTAAATATGGTGAWTTGGCTTCAAAGGAAACTTATTTATTGGCTTCTACTTCTACATGAATTTAGTTTGAAGGTTTTTTTCAATGAATTATACTCTCTCACTTTCTCACATATTAAGTATTCCAAGTGAGGACATTGGTACCTTTCTAGGTCCCCATGGATTTCTCCCCTCGTCCCTAGTTTTCCAAATGGAATATGGTAGTAACCAATAGCCAAAATATTTGTTGGTAATGTAACAACATTGTTCTAGCATAAACTCATTGGGCAGATGTTCCCTGCTAAGGCACATTCTCATTCTTTAAATCAATCAAATAACTCCATCAAATATAAGTAATCAAGTATATAAACCACATGAAAATGGGTGGGTATATCAACCATGTCTAACCCATCAGGAAAATCAACAATGATCATCATAAGTAGTGGCCCTACATCAAGTATCTTAAATCTGTTGCCTTGTTAATGACCAATCATAGTCTAAATCAGTGCTCCACAAATAAATTGCAAAAAAATGGGGGAACCACATCCAAGGGGAGTATTTCCACCCAACCAACACATCAACCTAATCCCAAGAAATGCCCCCTCAAGTAGGAGCTCAAGTTCATTGAGGGTGTAGGATAAAACACTAAGTAAATAACCTGATCACGCACACTTCCCTATAATTCAACTCAAAATAAATCATCCAACTAATTATCCATAACATGGTGGAGGGACTTCTAGACTTACAACAAAACAATTTTAAAATACAATGAGCATTATTACCCTTAGTTGATCAGGGACACTTCCAACCTCAACTATCCACACATATTGGAACAGAGCAACTATCTCCCACAATTTCACAATTAATATAAGACTCTTTCTTAAGACATAATTTCCACATAATCCAACAACAGTCATCCTCCTCATATATGGTAGGTGATCTCTTTTCTAATCTCTTAATGATAATAGCTTCCTCCCAAGAATATCTCTTTCTCTTCCCCTTCCCCTGCTAGAATACACATGTGGCAATTTTAGACTTAGGGGTAGAAATACAACTGTCATAAAGTGGGTAAAATGTGAGATATAGTGCATTCCCCTTAGGATTTTTACTCAAGTTTACTCCAGTTTACTTTAGGAATCAGTTACAAGTCACTTTTCCCCTTCTCGAGATTATGAGGTGAAATAATTAGGTAGGCCATACTCATAAAACAAGAGCCCCATCCTTTAGATGTGATTTTGACATTTTTAATTAGTATTCATCCAAGGTTTATCCCATCATCTAACCTAGGTTAGTGTGGGTCTCGAGAACATAACCTACACAAGGTCATCATTTCTAAAGAACATCATAATATTCCACTTCAAATCTAATGAAAATGCATAGAAATGTAATCACCAGTGAATTACCGCATAACAAAAAACAAATAGGCCTCACCTAGGGTTGCTCCCATCATCTAACCTAGGTTAGTGTGGGTCTTGAGAAAATAACCTACACAAGGTCATCATTTCTAAAGAACATCATAATATTCCATCTCAATACTAATGAAAATGCATATAAATCTAATTACCACAAAACAAAAAACAAGTAGACCTCGAGAGGAGTGTTAAAGATAACCCCAAGAGACTCAATGGGATTTGATCTCAAAACCTATGTAAACTTTCACACAAGAAATCTTATCAATCGAGATAACCCTTAAGGCTAGTTTTAATTGAATTTTATTTGAGAAAGGAACTTCCTAAAAAAACAAAATCACATAAGATTATAATGCATGCAACTAGATMTGATTATATCACTGTGAATGCATCACTTTCTATTGCAAGGTTTGTTTTTAKCTACTTTCTACTTGAAGTTTAAATAACCATGAAAAAACCATGATTCGTCTTTGAATCAAGTTGATCTTGGGCCACTTKGMTTTGCAAATGATCTACTTCCACATTTTAATAAGAATGTCTTTGGGTCAAGGCCACCTAAAAATACCACATTTTAATAAAATGGCTTTGGTTCAAGGCCACCTAAAAATATTAAAGGTTATGTACAAATAATTTTGCATAGAAATAATAATTTATTTTCACCTACGCCTATAAGGGATATGTGTCTAAGGAGCTATTGGATTATATGGAGAACATAAGAAAAACAATGATTTCTTACAAAAATTGAAATATAAGAGGAAATCAAGGCCATTGGATGACCATATCAACTTTGGAGGTTCCAAGTACAATGAAGATTATATATAATGGACGAACTAAATAAAATAAAAGAGAAAAAAACAAAATTTAAAATCATGACTCCAATCAAATTATCATAAAAAAATTATCCTCATATTATATGGAAAGTTAGGAAACCTACGACTAAGAGATGAATTAAATAAAAGAAAATAAAAAAGTTTTAAATTATACTTCAATTAAATTATCATAAAAAAATTATCCTCTCTAAATATAGAAAATAAAATTTGGAATAAAATAAAATAAAAACATTAATTAAATGATGCTTCCAATCAAACTCTTGCTTGATCATCTGTCTACCCACATGTTCCACCAACCATTAATCTCTCTTTCTCTCATCCAAGGAAGTCTATCTATCTCCTATTATAGGGAGATGAAATAAAGAAATATGGATAAATAGGGGAGCGTAGGCGTCTCACCCTCGTTTGTCCCAAGGTAGGTCATTGTATGTGAAAATCTGACTTTTCTACCTCTTATTGTACCTATGCTTAGCATGATACATAGCATTTGATATGCTTTTGTAAACTCTCCCACAAGATCCACCAAGTGTGCACGCTCCTTGGGAAGATTTGGCGACAGATGGACAAAGAGCACTAGGAAGAAAGCAATCAGTTGGGTGAACGAAGATGTTTGGGGTGTGGGTAGAAGCACCTTGGGCTCATGATGGGGATGTGTGGCACCAAGTGGGGACACACCTTACTTTCCTTAGAACTATTGAAGAAGAATTGGGTTGCATTTGGGAAAGGGTGGGGCAAATTGGGAGCATGCCTAGGGAGTGGACCTATCTACCTTTGGAAACATGGGTGTGCCAAAGAGGTTGGAAGACCCCATTGACACACTTACAAGGATTCACAACGATTGGAATGAAGATTTCACAAGGAAAAGGGGTGCATGCCAACCTAAGAAACAAACGATTGATGGATGCGTGGGATTTGGATGGGTGCATTGGATCCACAAACAGGCACAATGAGTAGATTGAGTTTGGGTTAGTGAAGGGGCAAGATCCACTAGAGAGACATGAAATTTCACATAAGTGACAATTGGAGTCCATATAAAGCAAGGGAGCACGGCCAAGGAAGGCATAGAGAATTTTCAACAAGAGATTTGGAGAGCAAGTCTGTGATAACGAACTAAGGTAGATTTTCCAAGATGGAAGACAAGTATCCAAGAGTTGGATGTTTTGGAAGATTTTAGGGAAGTTTGAATACGCTGGTGTATGGAGGCATGTGTGAGGTGAAACTGAAACCTGTGTTAGCTTGGTGAAAGTATGCATAACTAAAGGGACAACAAGTTTGTGGTTTTGGGCATGTCCGAGGTGCGCCACATGTGGTTGCAGAGATGGTTGCGATAGAAAGTTTTAGTGGGATGAATCTATTCTTGAGCTTCTTGGTGAGGTAAGGCGAGTCGTTTGACTTTTCCCTGTTGTAAACCGAGCCAATAGTTCTCATTTATAATTGTTTCACAATAAAAAATACTTAGTTAGGTGTTAAGAATGGTTTCTGTCACCCAAACTATTTATGTGTTTGTATTCGTTTTTGTTCTACAGTTGTTCTCTTGGATTCTCATGTTCATGGATGTATGCTTAAATAAGACTAAGCATTAAACTATGTTAACAATTATCTAAGTAAGAAAGAATTTCACTAGAGTAGGAGTGTGACTCATCAATAGCCTAGAATGGAGTATGGGTGTGCTCTTGGTGAAATGACATAGTTAGGATGAAGTATTCTTGGTGTTCCAAACAACCAAGTAAGAACCATCGCAGTGTCACATACCCTTAATAGGTGAATGACTGCAAGATATGTTTAGACATTCCTGTGGGGTCGTGACACCTTCCATATTTCTTTGACTCCACATTACTTCTCTTTTCAACATAAATTTACAGATTTCTTTCAAATTTATATTTTACAAATCATTTTTATTTATTTATTTTTAAATATCTAAAATTATTTATTTTGTATCTCATTGGTTGTTGAATTTGATGTCTTATTATAGAGTTAACAATAGATTTATTGGAATTGATGAATTAATTTAATTATCATAAGTTTTGGCAACTAATATGTTTTGGCATGTGATTATATAAGTGGAAACATAATCTCCTTTAAATCCTTGTAGATGTTAGCCTAGTATTGGTTGGATTACCTCTAACCCCTAAGAGTTACAAAGTCTCATCTTTTTTGTGCCTAGATTAAGTGTACGTTCAAAATCTAGTATCCTCGCCACAATGTATATCCCATGGTCAACATTGTTCTAATTCCAATTCTAGATCGAGATGCATATCCACGTGTCGTACACGTTTTCCCAAGAAGTAAGGCAGAAATATAGCTACATCCATTGAACATAAGCAATCTTAGGCTAGGATGATACACACTGATTGCAAGTGACCAAATAAACGAATGAAAACCACATGTGTGATTGTAGTGAATTAAAAACCCTAGACTAGATATTAGGTGTATAAATCAACTAACCTGAACTAATTTTCTTGCAAGGGTGATAGGTAATACTCCCCTGCAACCTTATTATATGGAAAATGGAATATTCTCATGCCAATATGAAAAATTGTCTCAAAAATATTAAAAAGTGAGAAATCTAAATTAAAAAAAAAAAAAAAAGCATTTCAAATTATAACTCTAATCAACTTATAAAAAATTATCTTATTTATTTCCATGTAAAAATATTAAATATAAAAATGAATTAAATTAAAAAGTTAAAATATGAATTAAAAAATAAATATAAAATCTTTAATTATAAAAAAAATTAAATTAAAAAAAATATGAATTAAAAAACAAAGTAAAAATAATGAACTTTTCGATTTCCAACGAATGGGAAAATTAAATCATACAAAAGGCACTTGTGACCATGATTTTTATGTCCCTACCATAGCAGGGACATTAAGTTTTTGGTAATTTGCAATATTTGCTTGCATGGTTCCCGAGGCACATATACAAGGTTTTAGCTATGGTTTTATTGGGTTACATCTACATCGGGCACTGCAGTCATGAGGTTGCGACATTATGTCTTATTGTGTTACATCTGCATCAGGCACAACGACTAAGGGGTGGTGGCAGTATTTCATCACACATTGAGGGAGCAGGTGGTTGTCAAAACAGGTGGAGCAGGGGGTTGTCAAAACATGTGGTTGGGCTCGTCAGAATACCACAGAGAGTTGGAGTCTCTATCGTCTCAGGGAGCAGGGTTGTCAGAACAGGTTTGGTAAGAGATCCTCCGAGTTTGGTAAGAACTCCTCACATGAAACACTTCCTGTAGCTTCCCATTTTGAAGTCGTTACAGTGTTGGTTGTTGCAACGTTCTCTTTACACCATTCGGTAAGAGCTCTACCGAATTTGCTACAGTGTTCTCTTTCCATGGTTTGGTAAGAGCTTCGACTTAACTTCCTCTGGTTTTTAAAATCCTGTCAAGTTTTTCCTTGAAAATAATCCCTGAATAGATATATGTCTGGTTGCAAAGTAATTTTTCCATGTTGGGTTGGTTTGGAATCATAAGTGTAAGTGTTGTTCTCTGCGGTTGAGGTTAGTTTTCTTTGTGACATTCAACGTTTTTTATTTAGGGTTTTGAGTGTTGTTTCAGGCATCACAGTTCTTTATAATGAGGCAAGCGCAACAAAACTTCTTATAATCAATATGCATTGCAATTTTGACAGGGTTCAATTGTATTTATCTAATTCAAAAAGCAGGTACACAACTCAGGTTTCTGTGTATGTTTATATTGAATTTGGGTTTATATGTATTGTTCCCAACAAACTAGAGTCATGCATGTTCTTTAGTTCGGTAGTACATGCAGCGCATTACGTTGCTCGAATCGAAAGAGGGGTCAAATGTTGTGAGATTAATTATTTCACAATGTTGATAAGTTTCGAGCTTTTCCTGTAAAGTTATTATGAATTTTTCCTTCTTTTCTTTAGGTATTTTCCAGGTATTTTGTTTTTAATAGGTTTTTGGCTTAGTTTTCTTGATATACTGCTGCTCGGACTTTTTCTTAATTAACTATTTTTATCTAGAAGTTGGTTGGTGATGACATCATCATACTTACCTACATTGACTGAGCAATCCACGATTTTTCTAGTCTGAATTAGTGTTTGAATTAGTGTTTGAAGCCAACTTCCAGAAATTTAATTGTAATATATCATTAAGAAATATTTCCTTTTCATTTTGATAGTTAATTTTTTTTGTTCTTTTTGTAAAAAAAAATATTGCCTCTATCACTTCCATTGTGGAGAAGCTTTGGAAATATAGGGTTATGATTAGAGCTCGAGCCTGTTATAGACATTGGAAAATTATATTTGAAAGCATATTTTTTTATCTAGGCCTTCTTTAAGTAATGATGTGAAGGAGTTCTGTATTTTTTAGAGTTTTTCAGTTTAGTAATGATGCGAAGGAGTTATGAATTTTTTAGAGTTTTTATGTTTAGTAATGATGTGAAGGAGTTCTGTATTTTTTAGAGTTTTTCATTTTTGAAATTGCATGTATAAATATCTCTACTTGTATATTGTTGTGGTTTTAGATGATAAATGTTTATATTTTGATTTATTATTAGGAATTACTGAATTCACCAGAATCGACATCTAGTACCACAACTTACTACCCACTAATTTGTTAATTAAAGGATAGTTACATTTCGTTGATAATGTAATTGTATGTCAAAATAACCTAGCTCGCAAGAAGCAGAAACAAGAAAAGAATTTGATGTAGGAGCAGTCTCTTAAACAAAAGGATATTGTTGGGAGCTCTAATGGCGCAATTTGCTCCTCTCCAAACATTGGTAACCTATAGTTTAGTTTTCTTTCTTTTTGAATAATTCTAAAAGACACCATCTAAAATGGCTTTTAGGCTCGTTAAAATGCATGTAAAGGTACAAAAAATCTATCATTCGTGGTTCTAAAAGGCAATTAAGGCACATGTTCTGGAAATAAAATGTGTTATTCCATCCATCCTTAGTGTGTCGTAAGTTGGAAGAAAATGAACAGACTTGTGTGAGAGCCAACCCTATCTGACAAATTTACAAATTTACAAATTTGCATGAGAAAATCAAAAGAAGTTCACAAATTTACTTATTTATTGGCTTAGCAAAAAAATTATATTACTCAAAACCATCCTATCTGGCAGGGACATTGCCACATGTGACTTGTTTTCAATAAATCATATTTGATATTTCTACATACTTATAAGATTTCTCTTAAAGATATTTTATTTAAATTCATACATTATTATTTAAATTTATATAACCACATATTTCAGATGGTACATCTAATGAAGTTATATCTACAAGGTGGTAAATATGATTCAAAAACTATTGAATGGAATTAGGTGTCCAAATATGATTTGAATAGTATAATAAGATAAAAAGGAAATCTAAAATATATGACTAGTATATTGGCTTTAAAAAGGAAATCATAAAAATATATATAAATATTTTTTTTGTAAATAAGAAGTGTATTTTATATTAAGAGCCTCCATAAGCTGAAGCAGAGTAGCAAAATACAAAGATGATCAAGCTGCAGTTACTGGACTGCCCCAGCCATGGGGAAACCAGTCCAGCCAGCCCATCTAAACCATTATTCAAACAAGTCATAAGTTAAACTAGTAAAAAGAGTATTCAAACTGTTTATCATCTAAGACCTAAATCCTGACTAGACTTGATAAACACTTAAGCTTAGACACCTGGCAGGTAGTCGGTCCACGTGGCCTGAAGGTCTTCCGGCCAAGGCTCTTCCTCAATGTACATCACCTCGTCGCCCCATTGCTTTCTAGCTTCCTCGTCGCCCCATTGCTTTCCAGCTTCCTCGTTGCACCCAGCTCCTTTGATGTCGTCCTCTCGCTCTTCCTTCTTTCGTTCTATGTCTGCTGGACGTTGCCCTTTGCTCTGATCTTCATCTTTAGAGGCCGTGGGGTCCTCCATTGGACTGGTTTCGACAGGATCCAAGAATAGAGCCTCATGCATGAATGAGAGAATTTGGAGAAAGCTCGCCACCTTTGTGTCTGTAGCCTGTAGGCGAAAATGCAAATCTGCCACCTCCTGCCTCAGTTCAAAAACCAGGTCGTGCAGTACAGACAGGCTATCTTTGAATTGCGCCATGTCAAAGGAATCCAGAAAATGGAGTCCTGCCCTCTTAGGCTCCCCTTAGAGAGAAGGGTTGCAACCCAGGTTGCCTAGAGGATCAAGGAATGGCAAGGGGTTAGGAGGATTCGATGTGGGGTCTTGAGAAAGCCGCAAGAGTGAAATTGGCGTTCATGGAATTATGGCCATGGAATTGAACTGTGGAGCTTGCAATGAGATAGGAGTAGACTCAGACTGAAGGCGAGGGGAGGAATCAGTGGAGGTCGAGTCAGGGGGTGTGATCAAGGGTCTTCGAGGCTTCCAAGGAGAGCCCTGCCTCGGTATGCCCCTTTCTCGAGTCATTGGAAGTCCAGGGCGATTGGCAGAGGAAACTAAGGCCACTTGGTGGAGGAGTATGACAGGGACGACCTCGCTCCAGAGGAAAAGAACAGAGATAAGCCTATGTTGCGAAGGGATGAGCCCTGCGGATAGCAAGCCGAAGTGAATCACAAACATAGTGTGCCAATCCATTCAAATTCACAGCAAAGAGGAAAGGACTGCGTAAATGCTCCTATGTATCATCATAAAGGGCATTTAAACTCCAGGGAGGGCGGTGGGCTATGGCACAAGGCCATCACGTGGCTCCAAGCTGCGGTGGCTGGTGCCTTCGCCCATCTCTTGCCACGATGACCACTCTGACACCCCATCCGGGGAAAAATATATATAAATATTAAGTATAATACATTTTTANTTTTTCTCAAAAATTTATTAGACATTGAAGTTTATGTAAGAAATACAATTCATCACATTCTCTATTTTATAAATGAGAAAGCTTACAAAAATATTTACAAATAAGTATTTATTGCATGTAGATACCCTACCTCTCTTCATCTCTTCCTAATTGAACATATAATCTTTAAAGAGAAAATATGTCTTAATAACTAAGCGAGTTCAAACTATATATTTCTAGTTTAATCTTATACCTCAAATAATAATATAAATCAATTTACCAAATTTATATATTTAAATGCAAATCCCTGTCAATTAATAATATTTATGACTTAAAAATTCTTTAGATCTATATTATGTGTGACTTCCATAAATTTCATATCATATAAGATTCTGTATTTAATATATCTCTCTATCTACAAATTACATATATGTTTTGTTTTTTTCATTTATATCTTTTTCTAGAAAAATAAAATATTATTAATTATAAAACTAAACAAATAATAATTTAACCACGATAAACCAAGTAAGAGACAAAACTGTAAAATTTATCTCACATGATATTGCCCAAATCCTTTCCAAAGCTTATAATTATGATACCCTACCTAACATTATAACATAATACATCCATGTTCATAATTATTTGGTCCGTAGAATGTTTCTTCCAAATCTTTCTCATAAATTAGCAATAACACTAGACCACCTTCTAATCTTTCTTCAAGATTGAAGTCTAAAGAGTCAAATATAAAAAGTTTCTATGTCCAACACCTAAGTCAATTTGTTTTTTATATTAATTACCATTTTATTAAGAATGAGAATTGATTTTGGTGGTTGTATTTCAACTATTTAGTTAAGTTTTACATTTTTTTCAAAACTAATACATAAATTTAAAATGAATATTAGATAAAATTATTTTATTTTAAAAATTATTAAAACAAATTTAAAAATTAGATAACATCTTAAAAATTTGAGTTAAAAAAAATAAAATCATATAACAAATATATATCAAATTATATAATCTATGCGATGTATTTTTGAGGACTTATATGGAGTCATCTTCAATTCTGGTTAAGACTAAGCACACACTTTTTTGATGAAGTTATCTTAACGCTCTATGTTAATGAGGAGTAATAGTGAGCTATATTAATAAAGTTATTATATAATTATTGAATGGTTATTAAATTTATTGAAAATATTTATTGTCATTTATTTCTACTAAAGATTGGGAACTGATACTATGGAGGGTAATTTAATTAATTATTAGAAAATAATTTCAACTTGATCAAGCTGTGATAAATATATTACATTAGATGTGTAAAATTTTTGCACGAGAGCGGAGTAACAAAATAGCTTGAATAAACACCCTTATGTTCTCTAGATGGATTCTTGAAATTTTTTAAAGATAATTTGCTAAGGAGCTTGACGAAGGTTTTAGCTTGCGCAAATACATTACATTTGAATTAGAAGATTTATGTTTGAAATAGGCGTAAGTAGTGTGTAAGTTATTTATTGTTTATACCAGAATTATCTTTATGTGATATAGTTGATTTGAATATTAGTGATGTTGTATTTAGAGTTTTGGTTGATAGTGATCATGATGAATAAGTACATTACAATTGTTATTATATTGTGGAGTATGGCTTAATCTTTGCAATGAAGAAATTGTGGATAGTCACTATAGTTAGTGGTATGTATTGAAATTAAATTATAAGTCAATTGAATGAATCGATTATTTTCCGATGAAATTATTATGTGTATTGTTATGTAAATACTAGCATCTTATGTGTAGAAAATTAATAAGTGATTCGTCAATTAATGGTTAGTGGAAAATTTACTATTATGTTTCCTATTAAAGTTATTTTGTTTCTTGTTCATTATGTGCGAGAATTTTAACATTGTTTAGTCGTAGATAACTATCATTACACTTTAAAATTATGATGAGTATGGTTGTTGATTTAGTCTCGAAATTTGGAATTGTATTGTGGTTAAGGGAATTAGATATCTCATTGCTGCTCAGAATAGTCTCCATTCCTAAGACCTTAAATGGTCAAAATCAATCGGCTGAATTCTAGACTTGAGCGTTGATTATGTGTCTTGGAGGTCCTAACCTTGTAGGTAGGTTGGGTGGGTAGACATCTTGTTTTTACTAAGCGAAGAATTTTATTCTTGGGTTATAGTGATGATGAAATTGATTGTTGTCATGTTGTGATATGTATGATAATAGAATGTTTGTTATTGAAATAGGTTAATATCGAGCAATGCTTGTCTATTGATGTGTAAAAAAAAAAATCCTACTACTGTATTCACTTACATTCATAACGTAATGGTGGGGACATTACATATAGTATCAGAGAAGGTTCAACCCTGTGACTTTGGACCATTGCGCCTTCCACCATGTTAATTGAATGATTAAAATTATATCGCTAATTAAATTTTGAAATTGTACATGCCAGTAATAATGGTTAGAGGATGCAGGGGAAGTAGACGACGTGGTGCTAGAGGAAGAGGTGTGACACCTCCGATAATATCCACACCAAAGGGGTCTAACCCCCAAGGAGAAGAACAAACCACTGAGAAGGAGCAGGTTGATGTGGGAGATGTGGTAGGTATGATGAGATCCTTTCAGAGGATATCAGAGGCTTTGATCAACCACCTAGATCGAGATGAGGGTAGAGCATTTGTTCCCATTGAGGGTTCATAGCGCGATCTGGTTGGTAGTATTAGTATTCAAAGAGAACTCGAGAAGGTGAAGTTTCCTGAGTTATGGAGTGCCCCGAATGACTTACCACCAAGGCATGGTTGGAGAACATGGTGATTTTATTTTCACTTCATGATTACACCTCCAACATGAAATTCTGTATGATAGTATTTCAGTTGAAGGGGAGTGTTCTTCTATGGTGGAAGATGCTCCTACCTCAACTAAACATGGTCATCGAAGACGTGTCATGGGAGTTGTTTAAGGAACGGTTGGGATGACATTAATACATTTAATTCCAATATAATTAAATATTAACAACATGTAACATTAACATATACATTCATTAAACATGTCATAATCATAGTAAATGAGAAGAATAACAACAACTTGTATTATTTCCATTCACATGGTAGCATACATGGACCAAGAGACTCATAATTCATCAGAAATAGCACCATGCACTCTCAAACATTCTATCATTATTTCATTATAAGGCACCATGCACTTTCTCTTATATTATGCATGTACTACTAAGCTGACTCCATTATAAACTTCTCATAAAATTGTTTTGGTCATATACAAAACCAGAATCACAACCAAAGTCTTGAATAACTAGATAGACTCATCTCTCGACCGAGAGAACTTAGAGTGAACTCACTGAACGAACAACCACTTATGTGTCTTCGTTGCTTTCCTTGGTTCTTACTCTTAAGCTTCTGTGGCAATGAATTTAGAATGAAGAAAAAACATTGTTTTAAGAAAGAAATTTAAAAACCTTACTAAGAATAGTGGATGGCAATGATGTATGGATAGTAAATTACTAGAAAGGCAATAGAGAAGACTCAATTTAATTAGGCACATTAGTACTACAAAAGAGAAATGGAAAATTGACAACGAAATGCAATGGTAAAAGTAAAAGTAAAAATTGTAATTATATTTTATATTTAATACATAGAGAAGAGTCCCTTCTTGATGTCTCCACACTCAAAAAAATATATCAAATCTCATCTCCTTAATGGTAATGCATCTAATACTTATATTCCACTATGGTGCACCTACAATCACACTTCTACAAGAAATTCTCTATTTAAACATGAATCTTAGGTGAATCATACGATAATAAGTAAATTGTATTACACATCGATGTGTACATTCAATATTAAATGAAAATTAGGGAAGCTAAATTTATTGTAACCATTGTTTACATTGCATCATATAAAACTATGGATATCATTTTATTTTTATTTAAAATGAACATCTCCTTATGGTTACCTACAATACATCCATCATCCTATGGAAGGTGCCCTTTTGTGTTATTTCCCCTTCAATGCTTATGAGGTGCCCTTTTGTGTTATTTTCCCTTCAATGCTTATGAGGTGCCATTTTGTGTTATTTTCCCTTCAATACTTATGAGGTGCCCTTTTGTGTTATTTCCCCTTCAATGTTTATGAGTCATCAAGAGTTGATGTGTAGTTGTATTAAAAACATCAATATTTTAAGAATAAATTGTTACAATAACCTTCACCCATAAGCTCCACTAAAACACTTTTGCAAATGAGAAACTCTTAAAATTACCTCCTCAAAACCCCTAATTCCTAGTATTGTATTAAGGCCTACAAATGACTATGAAATTGACCTCCCATGGGTAAGAAGTAAATGTTGTATTTGATGTAAATTTGGGCTAAACACTACCTAATAAGAGGAGTAATACACATGCATGATTGTTGATACTTTCATGCTTATTTCAAATTTAATAGCCAACACCATGGACTTTGTTATTCATTTCTCAATTCTTTTTACTTGTTAAATTATAAAATGTAAATATTATTTGATGGTTCTTGCAACATAAAGGGTGTTCCTAGTAACTTAAATAATACTTAATAAGAAGAGTAATCCACATGGATGATTTTTGATACTTTCATGCTTATTTCAAATTTAATATCCAACACCATGGACTTTGTTATCCATTTCTCTACTTATTAATTACAACATGTCAATATTATTTGATTTTTCTTGCAACATAAAGGACCGTGTTCCTAGTAACTTAAATGTTTAGTCAAAATGAATCCAACATCAACCTTGGTCTACAAGCCAAGAATGCATTCCCTATTGGATATATCTATAGGATTACATTTTATCTCGTTGAATCTTAGAAATAGAGGCATCACAAAAATACAAAAGTAATCCATAATCTTCTCCATAAAAACTTAGTTCTCCATGATAATTATGAAAAAATAATCTTCAAAAATCACTTTAAGTGCACTTTAAACTTTAACCATTTCGCCAACTTCTTACAAGAAAGAGAGATATCTTTCATTAAAAATTAACCCACATGGTGGTAAATGAAATAGGTTGAGGTGTTTCTGTAACATTAAGGATAATCAAAACAATCCCATGTCATATGGACTTTAAAAGTCCGTACATCCTTTTAAATTTCCTCTATCGATGAATAGATAAACCGCTTACCTTTTTAACAAAGAGCCTCATTGAGGGACAAGTAAAATTCCTCTGTTGAATAAATAAACTACTTAGCTTCTTAAAATACAATCTCACTTAGGGACAAGTGAAAAACTTTGAAGGACAACTAAAAACCTTTAAGAAAAAGGAAAAATAAAGAACCAATCACCTTTATTAGTCCATGCTCTTCGGACTGAAGGACTAATAGTAATTAGTTTTTCAATCCCTACATGCAAACCAATACAAACAAAGTATTTTAACCAAAGTATTTATCGATCCACACAATTTTCTAGCTAAAATTTTATTTTTTATCCTAACGTGTTATTTGGCCTCATATTGAGGCAAACTTAAAATAAGCTTCACATTGTTGAGAGAAGTTTCAAAAGTTTTGGATTATACAAATTAATGCTAAAACTATGTTTAGCATTAGTTATTAAAATTAAATGTTAGGATTCCTCCAATGTTTATAGTATAGTTTTTTTTATTATACGTACAAAGAAATTGTTAAAGACACACAACATCAGTCTTTCCCTCCACTGCCACCTACAGTACCATGCAAACGGTTCCCTAGATTTTCATACTAAATTAACTAGTCCTTCAGCTCATAGTTTCCTATCCTCTGGATGTCATGTCCTCCTCAAGAAATCGGTCGATGAAGCCCAAGCCTCATTTCCTCCTCAAGAAATTGGTCGATAAAGCCCAAGGAGGTGTTGCAGGCTCCTTCATTTCTATGTTGATTCATTTTCACCTTCATTCCTTCGTTGATTCATTTAAAATTCTATTTAAATATGAATATCTTGATAAAGCCATGGTTGCTATTATTCAATGTGTTTACAAGTAGATGACACATACCTTTAAGATAAAATGAAAGCAGAAGTTATTCAGCAGTCAAGAAACAAAGGAGTCAACAAACCGGTTTTGTGGAGCTGAAATCTTCTGCTTCTTTTCTTTTGCTTGATCTGCTTCTACTTCTGTCCATCTCGGCCATACTTCTCATCATCTCCAACACTTGTTTTTTGGGAAACGCCACAAAAATGCAAACTTCTTTATGGATAAAGTTTACTTCCTTTAATTCCTTTTTGTAAATGAATCGTTGTTTTTTTTAATATTTGTTTCATAAGGCCGAGCAGAAGTACTTAAATGGATGGATGGATTTTTCTCTTCCCTCCCAATCATAAAATTTTTGTTCTTCACTTAAAAAGCGAGTAAGACTCTGCTTAAATTCCTTTCTAGTAGTTGTAGGAGTCTTCTCATTTTTATTTGTTGTAGGTTTCTCCACATGTGATGCCCCTGTACACTGTGGATGAAATATCGAAATATTCTGATCCTCATCTAACCCATGCTCCTTGTGAAACTACACTAATCGTGTACACTGCGTAAGGATGAAAAGTAGCCATGTATGAATTTGCTTCAGCACACCCATAGGAAGCTCTTGACGTCGATCATCTAAATATTGCGTGATTCCCTCACATTGCAACCAAAACTCCCCAAGCGACATCATATCACACTGTCGAACCAAAACCAACAGATATTCCAAATTCTCTTTCCATTCAGGATGAGCTTCTGCGGTCTTCTCGAGTATTTCAATAAAGTCTCCTGCAAAAATTTCCAAATCATAGTTTACTTCTTCTTTTGCTTTGTCAAACTTCTCTCATATAGCTCCCAAAACTTCTCTCGATGTGCAGTTTCATACTACTTCTATTCAGAGTAAGGTAAGTGGTCCAAGTTGCCGCCTGGAAGGGTAGAGAGAGAGGTTGGTCCCAGGTGCTTATGTTTGTCGATCTGAGTGTTGTAGGTTGGCTCATGTTGGGACTTACCTCTTTCATGAGGCATGGCTAAGCAAAGTGCAGTGGGGGAAGAAGAAGATGGTGCGGTGGCCAGAGGTGAGAAAGAAAAACAAAAGGTGAATTACTAAGGATTTGCAAGCTCAAAGCATAACAACTAGAGAAGTTGATAAACTAGATTGCCATGAGTGCTCGATTAATGCAAATTTGTTGCTCCGTAGTACCAAGGCGTTGAACTCGAATCGCCATTAATACTGCCCTTCCGTCTCGACGCACTGAACCTTTTAAATAAATGCTAGGCATATCGACGAGATAGAAAAGGCGAGTGGCAATGAGGGCCTTCACTGTCCTGTATATTATTATAATAATATTATTAAAAAACATAATAAATTTATTTTTAAATCATTACCATATTGTTTTTCTATTTAAAAATTATATATTAATTAAAAAAAAAAATTTAATCATCATTTTTTAAATAAATTCATATTTAATTCATATAAAATAATTTATTATTATTTAATTCATATAAAATTAAATTTTAAATCTTCTCACATTATTTTATTATTATAAAAAATATCATTATAATTATATTTTTTAAATCATTATCATATTAATATTATTTTTAAAATGCCAATTTTAATAAAATAAAATACAACTTTTTTTTTATGAACTTAACCATATTATTAAAAAAATTACAAATTTCAATTTTTATATCATCACATTGTTATATACTATTTTATTATTATTAAAAAATAAAAATATATAATATTAATTTTGATTTTTTGATGTCTAAATCATCATAGCTTTACATCATTATATTTAAAAATATATTGGAGCAAACCCTTTTATAATCTCATTGCATTATTATTATTTAGTTTCATATCATTAAAAAAGTTACCACAAAGTTTATTTATATTATTACATTGTTTATTATTTAGAAAACTAATTTTTAAGATCTCATTCTATTTTATTGTTTTTTGTTGTTGTTTTTACTACACAAACTATTTTATTAAGAAGAAAAATGTTATCAAAAAGTTTATTTCCAAATCACAATATTTTATCATTCAAAATTTTTATCATTTCATATTATTAAAAACAATTATCTTCAAAATATTTTACTAAGATCATTTAAAAATCACAAATTTGTTTTTCAAATCATTACATTTTCATATCATATTAATATTATTATCAATTTACCATCTAATATTAGTATCATTATATTAAAAATATTATGATAAACTTTATTTTCATATTATCACATTATTTTATTCTTCCAAAAATTTACTTTAAAAATTATAAATATTTAAATGTATTATGATAAATATTATGTTCATATCATCACATCATCTTATTCTTCAAAAATAAATTATCATATTTATAAATTTATAAATAGTTTCAAAACAGCATATTATTATTATTATTATTATTATTACACATTATAAAAAAATTACCTTAAACATTATTTTTAATCATCACATTATCCTATTATTTAAAATATTAATCATATTGTTAAAAAAACTAATTATCTTCATCATCACACTACTTTATCATTTAAAAAACATTGTATTATTATTATTATTACTACACATTACTATATCATTAATAAATATTATCATAAACTATTATTATTATATTGCTATACAAACCACTACTTTATCATTTAAAAAACATTGTATTATTATTATTACTACATATTACTATATCATTAATAAATATTATCATAAACTATTATTATTATATTGTTATACAAACTATATTTTATTAAGAGAAAAAAAGGTTATCAAAATTTTTATTTTTAAATCTCAATATTTTATCATTCAAAAAAATTATATGTCATATTATTAAAAAATTATCTTCAATTTTTTTTATTTGTTTGTTTGTTAACTTTTCAACATAGAGTGGCTTAACAATACACTCCGTCATCGACTATCCTACACCTCTAAGAACTATCTTCAAAATATTTTACTTTTCATTTAAAAACTTATTAATTTATTTATTAAATCATCACATTTTCATATCATATTATTATTAATATTATCAAAATACCATTTAATATTACTGTTATTATGATTAGAAGTATTATGGTAAAATGTGTTTTCATATCACATTATTTTATTATTCAAAAACAAATACCACATTTAAAAACTTGTAAATATTTATAACTGCTATCATAAACTTTATTTTACTTAAAAAGTTATAAATATTTTCAAAACATCATATTATTATTATAATTATTATTATTACATATTAAAAAATCTATTTTAAAAGGTTATTTTTTAATCATCACATTGTCCTATTATTTTAAAAATTAATCATATCATTCAACAAAAACTAACTATCAATATATTTTCTTAATAGCCACATTACTTTATCATATAGAAAACATTTCATTATTATTATTACACATTACTATATCAGTAATAAATATTACCATATCATTCAAAACACTTTACTATAAATTTATTTTTTAATTCATCCTATCACCATAACATTCCAAAACATTGCATTATTATTATTACTACACAATGTCATGATTAAAAGATGTTATCATAAATTTTATTTTTAAATCATCACATTATCTTATCATTCATCAAATTGCTATACCATTGAAAATGTTACCATAAATTTTATAATCAAATCATCACTTCATATTATCATTAAAAAAAAAAATACCAAATCATTTTAAAAGTCTTTTACAAACTTAATCTTCAAATCATTATATTGTCAAAATTTACTGTATCATTAAAACACAAAACCTTATATTGTCAAAATTTACTCTATCATTAAATTTACATTTTAAATCATCACGTTAGCATTTCATTTCAAAAATATAAATTTACAATTTGAACCATCACATTACCATATCATTTTAGAAACATTACATCATTATCACTATTATTGCAACTCATTGCAATATCATTTAAAAATATTACTCGATTATTCAAAAATAATTATTAAACTTTACAATATTGTTTTAAAAATAATATAACATTTTAAAACAAATTATTTTTTTTTATAAAACTATAAAATTAGATTATTATCATTAATATGAATATTAACTTATTAAAATTATATGAAACCATTTAAATTAATAATGTAAAAAATAACTAATTAAAATTAATATAAAAATTTACTTATTAAAATTAATATAAAACCATATAAATGTGCGAAATATAATTAATTAAAATTAAATAAAAAATTATTATATAATATAAACATTGTTATAAAATTAAAATTAATTTGGAAAAAAATGCACAAAGAGACACCTCGAGATGGCTTGCCTTGGTCCTCGTTATCCTTGAGGACTAAGGAAGGGGTCAACCCTTCCCAAACATAATATTTTTATTAATACAGATTTCTATGTACAGATGTTTGGTCAATCATAACATTCTCCGTCTTCAAAGATAAAGATGTTTGGTCAATTATAAAATACAGTTGTTGATGTTTGAATATACAAGAGTTTGTAAAAGTAAGTTGATTTTGAACATACATTGAATGTATCATTTAAAATCTTTGTGTTCTCCATGTTCTATAATATTCTCTCTGCTGAAAAAAAAAAAAACCTAAAAGTTAAATTGCCTTATGATATATTATTTAACAATAATAAATTGAAATAAATGGATCGCAATGAGAAGAACTCACGAACTCGACATCCCATCTTAATATCTCTCCACACTGTACTTGTGATTGTTTTTAACCATTAATAATTACCTACCATTAAAAAATTGTTCAATTTGTTTTTAACCATTAATAATTACCTACCATTAAAAAATTGTTCAATTTGTTTTTAACCATTAATAATTACCTACCATTAAAAATTTGTTCAATTAAAAAACAGTAACTACTTAACATGAAAAAAAAACTGTGTAATTAAATAAAAATCCTCTGATAGACACTACATTAATCCTTTGCACTTATAAATAAAATTGTGTATCAAAATGAAAGTGGACATACCAGTTCTCATCTCGCTTTCGTATTGCCTTTCATAAAACGTAGTAACTACTTAACATAAAAAAGCTGTGTAATTAATACATCCTCTGCACTTGTAAATAAATGAAACTGAAACAAATGAAAGTGTACATACCAAGTTCTCATCTGGCTTTAACATTGCCTTCATAAACCTGGTCTCGATTGGAATAGGAATAAACTGAAATACGGATAACATCTTCCTTCT